>JAEUCK010005631.1:0-75906 GCA_017311455.1 Otocyon megalotis megalotis | reverse complement strand
ATAGTCACAGAGAGAGGCAGAGACACAGACAGAGGGAGAAACAGGCTCCACACACTGGGAGCCTGACGTGGGATTCGATCCCGGGTCTCCAGGATCGCGCCCTGGGCCAAAGGCAGGCGCCAAACCGCTGCGCCACCCAGGGATCCCTGATCTCAGGGTTCTGAGATTAAGTCCTGCATCAGGCTCCCTGCTCAGCGGAGAGTCTGCTTCTCTGTCTCCCTCTGCCCCTGCATCGGACTTCTGCTTTCTCTTGATATCTCTCTTTCTCTCAATTAAATAAATAAAAATTTCTAAAAAGACCCATATTGCTGATTTAAACTAGGGCTCCCACAAGCTCAGTGCTCCACATCCCAGGCTCTTAATGAACCAGTGGCTACTGAGGGCCAGGAAGGTTCTCTGAGCAGTATTGGCAGGTGTTTTTCCCATGCCTAGGGCACTCTGTGCATATGTGTGGCAGTGCATAACGGTTCCCGGTCAGCTCTGGAGTCCCCCACGCCGAGGTGGTTTTTCAGCGTCATCTTCCTGCCTCTGCTGGGCCTTCATGTTTCCATATTGCCCTCTCCTACCACCTACCAAAAACAGATGGTTTTTGAAAATGATTAAAGATAGAAGGAGCTGCAGGAACATTCCGAGGCTCTTCCAGGCGGCCAAGCCAGGAGGCGTGGGTCCCGGGACTACCATTTCCTCGGTGTCCTAGACATTAGTCCGCCAGCGTGACTGCAGCCAGCTGTGCTTGAGGAAGCACCGTGGAGAGCCTTGTGGCTGGAGGCATCTGCCTGTGTGTTTGTTCCCCTTCTGGTCCTCAGATTAGGATCTCACCAGTGTTATTATTTTTGCCCAGACTGGGTTCCCGTTAGTGATGGCCATAACTGCCAGGAGAGGAAGACTGAATGGCTTCTCCGGGGACAAGAAATGTATACTTTGTCCAGTAACGTGTCCAATGTCAAATCCAAACACTGCTCTGTCCATCTCCATCATCTCGCTGTGATAATTTGCACCTCTGAGCCTTTGGTGCTTTGAGTTTATCCAAAGTTCGGACTTTTCCTCTCTGACTTTGTAGCTCCCAGAAGATCCCAAAAGTCCTTTTGGTGCTTCTGCCTTCTCACTGCCTCCCACAAACACTGTCACATGCTTTTCTTCTTTGCCTGGCCTGTTCTTTATTTCTCTTGAAGTGTGGCATTTGGAATAAAACCTCACCTGAAGAAGTCTCAGCAGTGACAAAGCCCAACTCCACCGAGGGGAAACTAATTACACAGCTAATTAATCCAACAGATGTCATCGTAAGTGCTCATTTCTTTATAATGTGGATGCACACATCCCGCATTGCTGAGATGGGCTTCGGGCCTATTGCAAAATGTCTTTTTTTATTTTTTAATCGGACTTTAAGGATGAGTCTCTTACCTGTCCCACCTTTATGTTCTAGTGACATGGCCCTGCTTTTCCAGAAAGCTTTCTCCTTCTCCTGTAGCCACAGATGGTATCTCTGCCCTGAGCACATGTCACAGCATTTGGCACCAAGCTGGTCTGCATGTCATGTGTTAGTTTGTTTCCCCAACAGGTTTGTAAAGCTCCTCTGCTTTACAAAGAGGCAGGTATGAGCTGCCTCTACCATCGTGGGCATCTCTCGGGAATACAGCACGAAGCAAGACACGTAGACACCAGGAGAGGGTATAGATTTCTTTCCCTTCACCTCATTGTCTTCCTGAAAGCAGGTTCATTCACAATGAAAGTAGCCAAGGCACGTTTGAAAGGACCAGTTTTGCTGTCAGATGGTTAAAAAGTACAGAACACCCATGATTTTGTTAGTAGAATTGAACAACTTGTGTATTCTTGGAGGGTAAGGAGGCATGTTAGGAAGCAGGAGGGAGATGGTGTTTTCACACCCCCCCACACACACCTTGGTTAGGTGTGAAACAGACAGGATGGCAGGATGCACTTGGGGGAGTGGCTGGTGGCCGTGGAGCTCAAGCCAGCAGCCTGTGCCAGCAGGCTCGGACTGGTTCCTAGTGGGGGTAGTGGCACCTGCCCAAGGCCATGCTAACCAAGTCTTGTTGCCAACAACCTCCTTGCACTATGTCATGCCCACCCTGTGAGTGAACTCACAACGTCCCCTCCCAATTACTGGACCTGGAAATGACCTGTTTTACCACTGCTGTGACACATCACCAGTGGCTCCCACGTGGCCAAATCCATTGGCCATGTTTGAACCCCATGTGACTTTTCAGCACCCTGTCGCCCTTTCTCTTCCTCCTTTTCCCTCTGACTTCTGTGATATCAGGCTTGCGGTTTGTCTAGGCCCTCTCTGGACCTCCTCTGTAGTCTCATTCCTGGCTTCCCTTCTTCTTCTTCTTTTTTTTTTTTTCCTGGCTTCCCTTCTGTCACTTAATGGTAAATACTGGTTTCCAGGGCTTGACCCAGGTGCCCTCCTTTTTTCCTGAGTGTCTTGTTTTATCCACTGCTCTTAAATGTCTACCTTATGATGACACTCGAATCTATATTGTGAGCCCTGCGCTCTCTTTTTATCTACTTCCCTATAGGATCTTTCCATTTGAATGTCTGATAATCAACTCAGACTTAGCATGGCCTAGGGAGAAGTCTTCATGACCATAACCCCCAGACACCTTTCTCCTTTAGGCTCTCCCAGTTTGGTGAGGGCCGCTGCCAGTCTACCATGAGCTCAAGCCAATAAGCCAGAAATTGTTTGTGGGTCATTCTTTCTTTCACTCCCTGCAGCCAAACCATCAGTATGTCCTGTTGGCTCCACCTTCAGACTCTGTTTCACTACCCACTCCATTGTCTCTCACTGTGTCAGTTCTCTCCCTGCTTCTGCTTTGGCCCCTTAACAATCCACCATATAGTGATTTTTTTGAAGAGGAAAATCAGATCCTAGCACTCCCCTGCATTGACCCAACAGTGGCCCTCCATCCCACATAAAATAAAAGCCGAACTTGTTACTCTGGCTTACAGGCTCCCCTGTGATCTCTGCTCCATGCCAGCTTCATCGTGTAACACCTTCCCTTTGCCCACTGCACTTCAGCCACACTGGCCTTCTTTGTCTACATTCACTATGCCATGCTTGCACCTGCCACAGGGCCTTTGCAGCTGTAGCTCCGCTGCCCAGAATGCTCTTGACCTTGGCATTCAGCTTTCATTAAATGTCTGGTCCCCAATTACCTACTCTCAAGTCACCATCTTTTTACTTCATCCAAGTTTATTTGTCTGCATTGACAGTTACTACCTATTTTTCTTGCTTGTTCATAGATTTGTCTCCTAGAAAATCAAGGACTATCGTTGTCTTCTTAGTGGCTATATCCTTGGTGTTTGGAAGAGTATCTGTCAGCAGCCCAATAAATGTTTATGGGAGTGACAAAAGTACTAACAGAATGTGTCTGTGCTTCCCAGAATGTGGTACAGCAGCCCTGTCTGAACAACTTGACTTTACGATTCAGAGTCCAAAAGCATATGTTGGAGCAAACCAAGGGCATTCCAGAGCTGTTCATAACCATGTTCTTTACCATCAGTTCTGTGCAGAGCTATCTTCCTGTGTTGATCCCCAAGAAACCGTCTGGTCCGGTTGTATAGCCTATGTCCAGGTATTTTGAAAATTCCCACATGCTGCTGGCTTTGGCCTGGTATCCCAAAATTCTGCCGATCCAACTCTTTCTACTCAATGGTCCTAGAGATTGATGTTGTGGTAGGAAAATTAATGATGCCTTGCCCCTTTCGCTTCATATTACTGTCCATTTTTATGATGGTCTTTCTCCTCATCTCAGTTATAAGACCCTCAACAGTAGGATCTGTTTATTCTCATCCAACCTTATGTCTTTCCCAGTGTCTAAAAGATGTTAGGTAGGCAGTGTCAGCTGAAGATTTAATACGCAAAGACAGAATCTTAAACCCAGAAATGTGCAGATTGGGTTCAGCCCTGAGAAGCCTCCTCTTATTTCTTTAGAATCTCCTCTGCTCCATTTACCCTCCTTCTCCCTGGGCAAATGTCCGTGTCTAAATGACGCTAATTAGTCCCAGATCTGGTTGTCCCCAAGAGATCCATGAGCCCGGTGGCAGAATGTATTTATTCCCTGTAAGAGAGGAGCTCTAGTCTGTTTCTCTCCTCCTGCCCCTCACGTTCAAGCTGCACACCTTTGAGCACCATCCGTGAGGGGGGCTATGTACGAGCTTCTTCAGGGCCGTGGTCATAACTTTGTAAATTTGGTTGACTATGATTTCCAAAGAGATCGTTTTACTTCGGTGACTCAGCTTATACATATATAGTGAGATTTTGTATATGTCATTAAAACAACAGTTTTATAATTGTTTTATCCTTACCTCCTGTGCTGCATTATTGATATTTTCATTCTACCTGCTGTTTTACACAAGTATTCGTTCTACCCACTGCAAGGATTTGAAGATCCACTAAGGCAGTGATTCACAGCCCAGGGAGCTTTAAAAACAAATGTGTAGGCCTGGCCCGACCCAGCCCATGGAGGTTCTGATTTAGTTTACCGTGGGCTTCTAAGGTGTAGCCCTGGGTTGAAAACCATTGCAGCAATGGATCACAACCCACAATGGGAAAATGCAGGGTACGAAGGGGGTGGTGGTGTTTGATCATTGAGTAAGAAGGGTCAAATGTGGACACGGAGTTATCGAAGTCTGAAGGAAGGTTGGGGAGGACCTTGCATCCAGTTGGTTAGATCAGAAAAGGCCTCCTGAAAGAGAGGGATGCTGGACTTTGGGCAAGATTTGAAGAGGGAATGCTCACAGATGGGTAAGCTGGACAAAGGCGGATTCTTTTCTCCTTATCAAACCTGAGGGATATTACTAAACTGAGTTTAGTAACTAGAGTTTTCCTTCATGCACTTGTGGCTACTGTACCTCTTCAAAGAAAATCAGGTATGAGCTAATAAACATTTCATACTAATAACTCACTGGAATTGGGGCCTTTTTAGTGTTCTGCTAGGAAGGAGGTTTGCTTCATATGATGAAAGGTCTGTTGAAATAATAAAAATACTTAAAAAAAATACCCCAGTATTAACCACAGTTAATGCTGTACATGCTGAAGTATATACGGTCTGCAGTTTACTTCGAAATACCTTAAGAAGGTAAGCTGCGTTGGATAGATATATAGCAAAATATCAGCTTTAATATCAGGGTGGTGGAAATATCAGTGTCTACTAAGTGATTTTTTTCCAACTCTGTAACTTAAAAAGGTTTGTAATACAGTGTGGGGGTAAAATACTAAAACCTAATGGGTAGGTGTTCTTTCAGTATGAACTCAACCACGTAGAAGTTTTGTGTTCAATGTGAGTTCTTTTCCACCCCCACTGTCTCCTCTTTGCCTTCCCATGCCACGGGAAGAGTAATAGTGATGTTCTCTTGTATCTCTGAAGACAGAGCTCAGGTGAGTTGTTGCTGTTTTTTCCAGGTAAGGGCATGCATTTCATTGGAGGCTGGAACACACCCCAATTGAGAGCTTTCAAACCATTGCAGGAGAGGTGGTGGGAGTCCAGCAGGCTCTTGGTCCTTCCAGAAATTTTAGATGCCCATCTGATACTGGACATTGAAAACATGAACACTTCAAGATATGTCCAAATATATTCAGGGAAATCAGGGCAATTCTTGGAGTGTCAAAGAGAGAAAGTCTCTCTGGTGTCAGGCTGCCTAGGTTTGAACCCCAGCTCCGGTCTTTCACAGTCGTATGGGTTGGACAGGTAGCTTATTCCTTCTGCGTCCTTCACTGTAAAATGAGCTACTAAAAAAAAGGTGCCTGGTAGTGCTGTTGAGTGAGTTAAATGAGGTAATACATGGGATGTGTCTGCAGTGTAGTCAGCATGTGGTGCAAAACACTGCATTAGTCAGTCCTTATGAATACTGTTTTTCTGCATTTGATTTTCCATTGTTTTAGGCAGATCATATAATCAAAGTCATTTTATAATTTGGTTTTCCTTAGCTTTGAACCTGATGCACTTTAGGTTTTGAGGACGGCAAGTCGTGTGTGTGTGTGTGTGTGTGTGTGTGTGTGTGTGTGTGTTTTGGTTTGGAGGACGGAGAAAGAATTACTCTTGAGAAAAATGTGACCAATATTTAGGAAAATGAGTTTGAGCAAGTGGTTAACCTTGGCCAGTCAGTCATGGCCTGATCTCAAGAATGGGGGGCTTGGAGAGATCACTGAGTTGCCTTCAAGCCCTGACTATGTTCATAACTTTGTAATATTGCCCCGCCTAATCTGGGGGACTTCACTATTTGATTTTTTTTTTTCTCAACAAAACTTCGCTGCAAGCCACCAGCATACCCATATTTCCCTTATGTGACCAAAATTAGATATGCAAGTAAGAATATAGGCTTGGAAACGGGGACGGAGTACACACCACACTCAGAGAACTTCTTTTTCTTATATTTCAGAAACATATACATATTTCTGATGAAAACTAATGCGTATTCACCCCCCACTCCTAAAAGAAATTAAAATTCACAAATGCACAGCCTGGAGGGCAAAGGTTGGAAAGGGAAAGTTATATTCAAGTTAACCTAGAGTGCGTTTGATTTTGGTGTCTCTTTATGATTTTGGTGTCTCTCTATGTTTTGTATTTGTGTCTGTTTACGTCTTGTCACCTTGGCAATACCACAGAATATTGTAGAGGAGGAGCAGCCTCTGAACACAAGTGAAGTATTAGCGCTGCAAAGCTGCTATACCCACCTTGCCTAAGTGAGTTCATTTATATTGAAAACCACAGTGTTGGTGGCACGGATGACTTAACATTGCCTTAGGAGTCTTCTTTTAGTGTTTACATTTGTGTCCTTGCTTGTGGCTGTCCCATCCCAGTCTGCATTCACTGTAGGGAACACCTGCAGTCAAGTATGCAAAACTGTTTCCATGGCAACCCTTTGTTATCCATTAATTTAAAAATATTCCAAAATTTTGCTTCAGCTGAAACTTTTGCTTTTTTAAACCATGCATTCCTCCTCTTCCCTTATTTGTACATTGCAAGTTAATCTTGGCTACTCAAGTTCTGGATGTTTTCTCTCTACCCTACCTCTTTTGAGAGCCGATGTTTTTTTCTTTTTCGTTTTCTTTCTTCTTCTTCTTTTTTTTTTTTTTTTAAAGATTTATTTATTCATGAGAGAGAGAGAGAGGCAGAGACACAGGCAGAGGGAGAAGCAGGCTCCGTGCAGGGAGCCCGATGCGGGACTCGATCCAGGGTCTCCAGGATCAGGCCCCAGGCTGCAGGCAGGGCCAAACCGCTGTGCCACCGGGTCTGCCCTCTTCTTCTTCTTCTTTCTTCTTTCTTCTTTCTTCTTTCTTCTTTCTTCTTTCTTCTTTCTTCTTTCTTCTTTCTTCTTCTTCTTCTTCTTTTTTTTTTTTTTTTGGTTTAATGAAATAAATGGCTAAACCCAGGATCTCTAATTACAGCTCTGAGTCAGTAAGTGGGAGGAGATGCCTCCCTCCTTGATTTGAGAGAAGCAAAACTGAATTCGAAACAATCTTTAACATCTGAAATGATGTGCAAAGTATGTGCAACAGAAGAATCTCACCAAGCTCATTGCCTGCTTGATGATTAGATCAGCATGAGCGGATCTGGAAAGTATTGAGAAACAGAGCAGCTCTTTGTCATTTGAATGGTGAATTTAAAGTCCACTCTGAGGACTGAATTTTGGCAACAGGAGTTTTATGCTGGTGTCAAGGGGTATGTAAGGATCATGTCCGGGACTTATGTTTGGAAACACCTATGAAATGAAATGCAAATCAATGGCAGTAACATGCTAAGGTTGCAAATTTGAACCCAAATGAGGAAATGCAAAAAGAAAGCTTTGCATAGCAACACTCATTTCACATGCAGTAATTATTACTACCAAATATGACATTCTAATGTCCAGGGCCTGAGACATGAGCATGTCCGACAATTGCTACTCCTTGGGCAAAATTTTACAACTATCGTATGCACGTCTTTTGCATTTCTGACACACTGAGTGAAGGTAATGATTCTGTTGTTTCCTGTCAGTATAATCACAATCTTCCTTACTTTAGCAGTGTACAGACATTATCTTGTTTTCTTCCCTGGTCGGTTTTATGGGTATTTCTAAATGTGTCGGTTCTGAGCTGTGGCAGTGGCAGGTGAAGGCAGGTGCTAGTTTGGTTTTGTTGTCGTTATAGCTTGAATTACTGTTGTCTTCCTAGCTGTTGAGATTTTGCACTGCGCCTGCTAGGCCATGTGCAGCTTGCATCCTGGTCATTTTGGGTGTCAGGACGAAGGACCTTTGTTGGCCTCCTTGACCTCAGTGTACTTTGGACTTTAAGAAAACCTGTCTGTCAGAGTACATCACTTGGATCTCGTATCTTCTCCCCCTGACCCTTTTCAAATAAGTTTACTTTCCTTTTTCTTTTCTCCCAACTCTAAGTAGTTCGGCAAAGACTTTTTAGTTGCAGAAGAATCTTGGGGTTTATCAGATACCACCGTTCCCTCACCTTGGGGTGACAGAGGGAACGGGCAGGAAGCTGGTTTTAGCGGGAATGAGTGGGCCATATGGGCGGAGTATGTGTCACATCTACTTTTTTTATGGTACAGGTTTCCTTTCTTCTTCCCCCTTTTCTCATGTTGGGGGCCTGGGAGCCCAGCATCCTTGTGATTGCGCTTGATTCAGCATAATTGATGTGGTCTCATTTCCCACAGCTGATGAGGATTATATCAGCTTGGTTTAACAGTCTCATTTTCTGCTCCCAGTGCACACTTGTTTTAATGTGTTTCAGTTAATGAGGTAGAAGAGAGAACGAGGTGTTACTGTTTATACACAGACAGTGAGCTTGTGCACAGAGCCCCTGCCACAGCCCACGTGGTCCCGGGTGTCCTCAGGGGCAGGTCCCACAGAGCGAAACCACCTTTTTGGAACATGGGTTTTTTTGGGGCTAATGCAGATAATGATTATTACCCATAAGCTTTGTCAAATAGTCTTATTAATACCATTTCTCTTTTCTCGATGTGTCTCGTCATATGCCATCATCAAAAGACTGTAACTTGGCTCAGAGTTTGGGGCGTAGTTGAGGGAGTCAGTCTGCCTGCCTTCCACCAAAAGCCTTTCCAGCTCTGCCCACCCCTTGACGGAGGCCTCCCAGAGGCAGGTTCGGAGCCATCGAAGCAGCGCAAGTGAAAGTTTTAGAAGCTCCAAGAGGAGCCATACCCTTGAGTGGGGACTCCTGAGGGTCAGAAACAGACACCCTTGGTTCTGAGCAGTGACCCTGGTAGGAATGGTCAAAGGGCTAGAAGAAACGTCCGGGGTAATTCTCAATGAAGAGGGGTCTGGTTTGGGTCATGACTTCACTCTTGTTCCTTTGGGGTTGGAGGCCATTGTGCTTGAGGTACAGATGGTGCTCCTCCTTCCTAGACCTGCGTAAGGGTCCCTGGGAAGCCAGGGCTGGGCGGGCCTTTTGCCTCTAGTCGAATCCCTAGCTTCTGGATATGTGAACAATAAGAGGAGTACCAGAGGGTACCTCAAAAGGGACCCTTTCCTTCTCTGGGACCAGCCTGAGCCACCTTGTCAGCTACATCCAGACTTGCGGACAGACACGCTCGTAAACCCACTGGCCCCTCTCCTACCCTATTCACCTCAGCTCTTTTTCTTCCTTCTCTCTCGACGTGGAGTGCCCTAAATGGTTAAACTGAGTGCCTGGCTTTGGCGTGGTGCCAGCCCCGTGGGGCGCTGCGCAGACCGGAGGCCCCCAGCGCATCCCAGCTTCCCGAAGGCGCGGCGGCCGTGGGTTTCAGCAGGAATTAAACAATTACTAAGTCTTAGTCCTCCCCACCTTCCGTGGATTGACTCTATAAATTGTCAGCCTGTTGACATTTTAATGCGAATTATGTCATGTGGTATCCCCTTTGATTTCGACATGCCTCAGTTTGTAAATACATGAGCCACTCAAAGGCTTGTGGTTAGCGTACACTCCGGAGGCCTCGGGGTTTTTGGTGGGGGAGAGAGAGCTCTGGAGAGCACACAATGCTGGGAGTGTGCCTGGCGTGGAAAGCCTTTTACAGTTACCCGGGGTGGCTGTGAGGGCGGGCTGGCCTTGCAAGGGGCCTGCCGCGAGTCCCAGCGCTGAGCTGTTCACCTTCCTGTCCCGCCCCGGGGCCCTGGAAAGTCCCCCACCTTTGGGACCGTGTCACAGGATATTTTTACTGGATGCAATGATGGCTGAGTGTTTCCCCTAAGTCACCGTGCAGCTCTGTTCCTCCTGCTGTGGAGCATGAGGTCACCTCCCCCATCACCAGCGCCTGGAGCACACGCTGGGTTGACTCTAGATCCCAAAGCAAACCAGGAGGCCAAGAGAGCAGTACCTGGTAGCAGGTGTTTCCTTCCCCAGGGCTTGGCTATCCCCTTGGGAGAATGGATGGGAAAGGATTCTGAAGGATGTGACCGATGGGTACAGATTGGGAAGTGGGGGAAGAAGGGCAGTGCAGGGTAAGGGTGGTGCCTGGTAAGGATGGGGGAAGGTGAGGACGGTGCAGGGGCAAGGATGGTGCCTGGTAAGGGCTGTGCAGGGAAAGGATGGTGCAGAGTAAGGATAGTGCAGGGTAAGGACGGTGCAGAGTGTGCTACGATATTCGGAGGAAGAAGGGAAGGATTGGTCTTTGTGCAGTAGGGGAACAAAGTGGAACATTGAGGAGTCTGCATGTTCAGATTCTCCAAGTCAAACTCAAGGGAGGAGATTTTGAAGTGGACTGGAGGAGGAGTTCTCTGGGGAGAACAACCATGAAGCTCACTGGTCCCAGCACCCTTATTTCTTAGCTTCTCTTCCTCTTGTTTGAGACTCTCCTTTAACATGAGTAACTCTGGAGGAGTTAGTTTCCTGGTGGTCCTTTGCATGTAGAATATCAAGGCTCAAAAAAGTTGGAATTAGCCATTTTGAGATTCAATGTGTTATGCCCAGAGGAGTTTGGCCGGGATGACATTGTCAGTAGTCACATAAGAATGGACCAGACGTAGGAAAGTTGGTTCCTGCTTGGCACAGAAAGGGCACACAGTTGCTTCCCTCTTCTGAACACAGCAACTGCTTGGCCTGCTGTCTGTGTTGGAATTTGGCTGACTTACAAAAATGTCATGGGATCTCTAATGGCCATGGGTGGTCGGGACCTCTTTCCCACGTGCTGAGTAATTCCAGTTTCATGTGTGAATAATGCCCAGATTAAAGCAATTAGAGCTACCCATAATCTGAAAAGGAAGAAGGGACCCAGATTCCTGTTGATCAGAGACACTTCCACCTCGTTGATTTTCTCGGGTAACTTCCATAAGTGCTCAAAAAATTCTTTGAAAAGTGGGTAATCCCAACAAGTGTGTTTGCAAAGGGGGTTGCTGCAGATGACTCTTCTTTTGCCTCTTCTGTGGATTTATTTGGCTTTTATTACTTGGGGGAAGGAAGTGAGTGGGAAGGTGGAACCAAATGAGGGAGAGAAAGAGAGAATACACATTACCTAAGAACGCTGTTTAGTTGACTCCTATGAGAAATTTTACCTGGTTTCTCTTCCGCATCTAGTCAGAGTTTAGTTGTAAGAGTATACATGAAATAAAATGATAAGACATGAAAACAGTTGAGGCTCATAAGAACATTACTCTTTGTTAATTAAAAAATGTTCCGGATCGCCTGTGGGTGGCTCAGGTCATGATCCTGGTGGTGTCCTGGGATGGAGTCCTGCATCAGGCTTCCCTCAGGGAGCCTGCTTCTCCCTCTGCTTGTGTCTCTGCCTCTCTCTCTGTGTCTCTCATAATAAATAAATAAAAACCTTAAAGAGTTCCAATTGATACTTATATTTTTCCAAATTAAAACAAGCACTGAATGCCCAGGTAGAAAATGAGCCCTGTGCTTTGTTTAAAAAAAAAAAAATTTATAAAATGTGGTTTACAACTTGTATTTAGGCCTCAGTTACCTAATTCCTCGTTACTGAAGTGAATCTAAGTTAATTGTTGGTAACATGCTTTCGGACAAATTTAGGGTCCCTTTCAATAAATTGAAATGTATTTCTCTAACTTGCTAAGGAGTGGGCAGGAGCAGGCTGTGTCTCTTTTCATTTATGTCTTCCAGAGGATATAAAACTTGTAGTCACTGCTGCCCTTGGCTGGCACCCATTCCAGCCCCCTCACCAGTGGTCAGAGGGTGACACTTGGTTTCTCAGCCTCATAAATGAGAAGAATTCTGGATGATTGTAGCGTTGAAGGTGGGGCGAATCAGTGAATTGGCTTTCATTCCCTCTTTCCTCCTTCTTTGCCCTTATTCCTTCAAAAATAAAGGCATCTTAGGGTTACCTGGCTGGCTTAGTCACTAGAACATGTGACTCTTGATCTTGGGGTCATGAGTTTGAGCCTACTTTGGATGTAGAGGTTACTAAAACAAATAAAAAATAATTTTAAAAAATCAACTCAATGTGTAATGAAAGGTAATGAAGAAACACAGGAGCGGGGTAGGGTAGGTGCTTACAGGTGTGGGCCGTGTTTTGGGACAGCTGGGAGATACATCATCAGAATCACCCATCCTTGACCAGAGGCATGTGTACTTAACTTTTGCCGCTATTTTTGGGGGTGTTTAATCTCACCTGCAACGTGCTCATACTCCCTGAAGGTTCCTGACACTCAGAGGGCTTTAGAATTTGCTTGCCCTTAATAGAAGTAGAGGTCTTGAGATTCTTTCTATTGGACTTTATTAAAATAAGCATTGCTAGCTAGCTAGGTGATGGAATAAATAACGTCAGAGTAAAAAATGTCCTGGACTCAATGATGGCCACGTTGAATATGAAACTGCACTGGTGGTGGCCAGTGCTTGTTCAGAAGGAAGAAGTCAGCTAGATTATGGGCAGCAAGGCCCAGTGGGCAGCCGACTAACCCATTTCTATAGCACAGCAATGGCTTTGTGTTAACTCCACATTCCAACTTGTTCCAGCCCTACAGTTATTTGCATAGCACACAAACAGCGGATTGTACAATGCATACAGGTATCGCTGGCATTGGCAGTGGACCACGGATATGAATGGGACCTGTGTGTCCCTTTTGTAAGACCTTCCCCAAGCACCCCTGCGCCTGCCTGGAAGAAGTTCAGTCGTGCATGTGGGGTGTGTGTGTGTGTGTGTGTGTGTTCGGGGTGAGGTGTGCCTGGCCTATCTGTGTTCTCACTTCTGGGGTCTGAAAACGGACTTATAGAAAGGGCAGGAGTAGATGGGATTACAGTCCCATAGGAGAGAAGTACCTTGAGGAAGAAAACCCAGGAGGTTCATTTAATGAGAGAAAAACGGGGAAGTTAGAGACGGGGCGGGGGGGGGTGGGCAGTGATGAGAGTGAATGAGAAGGGTTTCTGACAATTAACTAATTCTCCTTGCTCCAACCCATGACAGAATTAATCACACATTAACACACTGACAGCAAAATTAATGTCATATGCAAATTAATAGTGCAGGCTTGGCATTCAACAGCCTGTTGGCTTTTTAAGGCTGGCGTTGTAGTTACACCCCCAGCCCCAGCCCATAGGCTGCTGCATCATTGCCACCCCACCCTTTTTCTCCCGGAGAATACCCACCGCCACCCCGGAACAGAGCGACATCCTCGGCCGGCTTGAGACCACTTACGTCAAAACCTTACAAGCAGTGGCGCGAAGTCAGGAATGAGAAGCACTGGTTAGGACCCTTTGGGCTCTAGTACTCTTTCCGCCACCGTAGTTTTGTCATCGATGGCTATTCTTACAGGTAAGCGGGCTTATTGGAGCTCTCCTAGGAAGCCACCACACTTGCTCACTAAGAGAGGCGTGGGGTCGGAGGGAAGGCGGAGCGTTGAGCATTAGCTCGGGGGAATCTAAAGTCATTCGGGTTTTTGTGATGAACTACAAAGTGAAAATTGTTTTCTGTGGCTTCCAAGAGGCTTAACCTGTTGAAACCAGCTCCAGAAGAGAAACTCCGAGCCTCTTCCTTGAGGCTAGAAAATAAATAAATAACCAGAAGAAAGAATAGTCTGTTTTAGAATATTCTGCGGGCTGAACTTGCGTGCCTGGGGCAAGTGCGAGCTAGCCCCGTTAGGCCGATGACTAACCCACTTGTGAATTCTCCATCCGGGATAATTATTATTTTGACACTTAATGAGTAACAGCGCCGTGAAGCAGGCGTTATACAGAACGTAAAGATGTGATCCTGCCCCGGAGGCCCTTCGGGAAGGACGAAAGCAGTTCAAAGTAGGATAAAAACAGTCAACTGTTTATGTTGATTTCGAATGAGTATTGGCATTTTCTTAGCGGTGCTGATTTCCTTGGCTTTTTCATTAGCTCCCACTTCATCTTCTACCGAGGAGAAGAGACTTGAGATTGATGAGGTCAGGACAGAGATCTGGGAAGCCCTGTCGCCGGCTGGGGAATAGTTTCAACTCCGGGGTGGCTGGTGCTTCTCTTTGTTGTGGGGTGTCTGAAACAGCCTTGGAGACCAACTCCCTGACCAAATTGGGGCAGTAGAAATTGGGACCCTGGAAATCACGAACATAGTATTTTAATTTTATAAATGAAGTGAGGAGTTCTGATATATCAAAGATAAGAGTACATCTGTCTATAGCTTTTATCTGTGACATCCAGGTGGATAGATACCGGCTGATGAACATTATAGACAACATGTATACGACTTAAATACACATATACAGGACGCCTGGGTGGCTCAGTGGTTGAGCGTCTGCTTTCGGCTCAGGTTGTGAACCCAGGGTTCTGGGATCGAGTCCCACATCAAACTCCCCACAGGGAGCCTGCTACTCCCTCTGCCTGTGTCTCGGCCTGTCTCTGTGTCTCTCATGAATAAATAAATAAAATAAATACACATATACATATAAACATACGCACATATACATAGATGTGTATATATATGTGCTGTAATTTTTTATATGGTGTAGTGTCTTAGACTGTAAGACACTGCTAATTTCATCAGTCTTCTAGTGTCTTTATCACCTCGGGGTGATAAACATGCTAAGGACCCTGGTATGGACACAACAGGAAGATGGATCAGAAGGTGGGATTCCATTCTGTTCCTAGCTCTGACATGTACCAGCCCCTGAACACGGGCCTTAATGTCATCTGTAAAATGGAGCTGTGTGCCTCCCAGAGTTCATAGTGTGGGGTATCCTGATAGAGGTGAAGGAGTTATAAAAACTGCATAGCACATAGTATTCTAAAGTGAACGTCTTATGATGAATATCTGATCGCACAGAACAGTTTCATAGATAAAAACCAGGCAGTGGGAGAGCACGTGGAGTTGGCAGTGCATTATCTAAGGACATAAAATGGGCTTGGCCACACACATGTGTGTCTAGCACTCGGGTTTTTTTTTTTTTTTAAAGATTTTATTTAGTATTGGAGAGAGAGAGAACAAGAGAGCAGGGTGAGGAGGAGTAGAGGGGTAGGGAGAAGCAGGCTCCGTGGGACTCAATCCCAGGACTGTGGGATGATGATCTGAGCCGAAGGCAGATGCCTAACCAACTGAACCACCCAGGGGCCCCACCAGCCCTCATTTTTACTCCAGTCCCTGTGTTGAAGGTGGCAAATCAGATGGCTCTCCTTGCTGTGACTCTAAGGCTGGCCTACACGTACCATACACTAAGGAAGAGTTCTCCTCTCACTTGTCACCTCCCACTTGGCATCCTTGGCATAATGGATCGAGTACAATGTGATAAAGTCAGATTGAGAGAGAAGGAGCAAGGGATGGTGGTCAAAGGGAAGGTCGTTTGTCTGGAACAGGTGGACCTGGGCTGGCAACATGGGATGGGCCTTGCAGTCCTACTGGGGTAAGTGGGGGGATGACTGAGAGCTAAAACCCATTGAGAAGCAGGTGACACCAGTGGGAGTGGGCTTGTCCAGGTAATTGCCGAGAGAAGAATTTGGGTGCAGGGGAGAACAGTTAAGATAGAGTGCTCAGTGTCATTGCTCGGGGTCTGAGTTCTCAAAAGGACCATCAGATGTGCACTTGGGGTTACCGCAACCTTGGGATGTGGAAACTCGTCTGTTGTTTCTATCCTGTGGGGGCGGGGCAAGGGCTCACAGGTGTGGCTGTGCTCTGCACCCGCTGCAGAGCTGGGGAGAAGCAGGTACAACCACCTCCATAGTGGATCCCCAAAAATGCCCTTTACTGGAGCTTGGCTTTGGAGCTGCCTCCCCGATGGGAGTTGGGCCTGCTTTAAGTTTTGCATCTGTGCATGTGGCCGTTTAAAATTTTCCCTAGATGGCCTTGCCTCTGATGTCGCCTGTGAAGGTTGCTAGGAAACCAGCAGAGGCCTGCCGTCTTGCTCAGGACAAGGCCCCAGCCAGCTTCCTGGGGCCTGGAACCAGCATGCATCACAAGCACATGAGGGCTGGAGCTGGGCCAAATGCCCTGGGCCCTGGGCCTCTCCCTCAAAACACCTTGACTCCTTTCTGCACGTTCAGTGGCCATTGGCCCCATGGAAGCACTGGGGAGAGGCCATGCAGTGTCTGCATCTCTGTCATGCCTGTCCTTTTGGTGGCCAATGACTTTATTAGGGAATAGAGCTAGCCCACGATCCAATTGAAATTGAAAATGAGATTCCCTCTGATGTGTGTGTACCCCCCCCCCGCCCTTTGTCAGGTCACACCTGGGCAGACCAAATTCCCTCTCAATTCTCTGTCCTCCTCTTTGCTACCTGCCTGGTCTCTTGCCTAAGCCCTGTGTGTCCCCTACTTCCTGAGCAATGCCTCATGCCTTTTGAAGAAAAGAAAAAAGCTGGTTATGTTTTTGGCCGTGGAGTTCTGGAAGGAAGTAACCATGGTCACATTTCCATGAAGAACTTGTCCAAGTTTCTAGCAGCTGCATCTCCCAGAGGCTTTACTCATCTCTTGCCCTGTTTCCGTCCTGCTGTCTGAGCACAGTGGTGGGGTGTGATGGAAGGAGGAGGATGGGGGACGGTAAGTCACAGCTGGCCTCTGCGGTTAGGAGGCCAGAGAATTGTGGCACATTCTGTGAGGCGTTTCCTCTGAGTTTTGTTCGATTGGCTTTACGACCTAAGCAAATTGTCTTCTTCCTCTTGGGGAAACTGCTCCGCAGGTAACACACAGAGTGGCCCTTTCCTCCCTAGATGCTTATTTTACACTGATCCTGTTCCTAATCACGAGGGAATCCAGAGGCTCATTCCTGTGTCCTGGTGGGGAACACTGAGCCTAGTGTCATGTTTTGCCAGTGCCTATCCAAATGTAAATTGGGCTCCTTGTTTGGTGAGGCCCTCTGACTTCCCGGCATTGATAAGTCTGAAACACTCTTCATTGTTAATTTGTTTTATTAATTTGGTAAGATGGTCAGTTGGACTGGTTAAAATGACAGCAAGTCCTGTGGATTTCTGGGCAGCTATTAAAGATGATGGTGCTTCTGTAGTTTTTAGTGGGAAGGATAGATGGCTCTAACATAGGAAAAAAGTGTTCTCTATACGGATTATTCCATGTATGTAAAATTGCGATAGATTGTATGTATAGATTAGAGGTGTCAAGATGGGTGTTGGCCAAAAGTGTTTACCTCGGTGATAGAATTTGGTGTGATTTGTTACCTTTTTTTCCCTTTCTATGTTGCCTTTAAAAAAAACAAACGAACAGCAACCAGATATCATTTCTTAAAATCTATTAAAGACATCACCTTCCCAAGAGTTCCCATATCTGTGCATGAGGATCAGGTACGGGTTCTCATTCTTTGAAGCAGAGATTCTGGGGTTCTGCCCATGATTTGAGTGTGTGGGCTGGGGAAAAACAAGGGATCTGTGTTTCTAGCAAGCTCCTCATTTACCTTGGCCTTGAAGGGCATTTAGGAAATATTGATGCTGATGAAGGAATATTTTGTAAAAATACTAATAAATAGGGGCGCCTGGGTGGCTCAGTGGTTGAGCGTCTGCCTTTGGCTCAGGGTGTGATCCCGGGGTCCTGGGATCGAGTCCCACGTCAGGGTCCCCGCATGGAGCCTGCTTCTCCCTCTGCTTGTGTCTGTGCCTCTGTGTGTGTGTGTGTGTGTGTGTGTGTGTGTGTGTGTGTGTCTCATGAATAAATAAATAAAATCTTTAAAAAAATACTTCTAAACAATGGTCTTCAAGTTTCTTTGAATGTTTTCCACTTTTTTTTTTTTTTAACATCAGTGAGCCTAGGGATACCTCTCATTGGGAAAAAATCCTTTCTATTGGGGTAGAGTCTGTTTCTTTCCCTACAAGGGCAGAGACTATTGTTTGCTGTTCTTCTCTGGTACCACAGTCTTCCTGATGATACTATTATTTTGTAGAATGTAAATGATACTCTCTATCATTTGCTTTTGTAAGTGGCTTCTTTAAACTTGGCTCTGTGTGCTTTTCTGGATGTCACTAAATATTTTTATACTGCGTGATTGTTACCAGCTGCACAGTGTACCCAGGTGTGAAGGTACCACAGTTCATTTCGCCAAGCACCCCACCCTCTCTTGTCAGTTGTTACTGTGCAGGAACCCTCTCTATTGGACAGAGTACACATCCCTAGCATTTGTAACTGATTCTTGCTGTGAAGCGGCTTCCAAACTCCTTAGCATCCCCATTTCCTAACTCTGATTGCGTGTCTCCTAAGTGATGGTGCTCATTATGGGATGTGGTGTTCTTACTGAGACCTCACTGTTTCATTACAGTCTTTCTCCTTTCTTGATAAGATGTTTAACCATTAAGATTTTATTCTTTTCTTAAGAAGCCAGATCAAGGGGTGCCTGGGTGGCTCAGCGGTTGGGTGGATGCCTTCAGCTCAGGTCGTGATCCTAGGATCCAGGATTGAGTTCTGCATCAGGTTCCCCGAGGAGCCTGCTTTTCCCTTTGCCTGTGTCTTTGCGCACCTCTCTCTCTCTCTCTCTCTGTCTCATGAATAAATAAATAAATCTTTAAAAAAAAAAAAACCTTAAAAAAAAAAAAGCCAGGTCAGACCCTTGGCTCCAGTGGAACCTGCGGTCCCCTGAACTGATCAGTCTGGTCAGTGCCTTCGTTTTCATAGAACTGACAATTAAACCGAGTCTCCCTGTCTGCCAGCCCTGAGGACACAGGACTTAATGTAAATTGCTCTTTCTTTCATCCTGTTTATTGTGCTGTTTCAGTGCATTAGTTGGCCACCCTTTCAGATGTATCCTATCTGGAAATATGATAGGACAGTGGTCATATTTACATATTTTTAAAATTTATTTTTATTTTTTTATTTTTGAGTTCAGAAACATTCCTTGTGCATTGTAAAACAAAACTTCTGAAAATGTGGAGAAACACAAAAACGAATCATCCCTAATCTCACTCTTCAAAGATGGCTCTAATTTTGAACATATTAGCCTTTTCTGTGCACATATGATATTATCTAGTAGAATTTAAATGATGGCGTATGTATGTCTTGTAAATGGCTTTTAAGAACTTCACGGTGTTTTTTTGTTTTTTTGATATCAATATTTTCCTACCATATGATTTTTAATAGCTGCACAGAGCACCAATGTATGAAGGTGCCATGATTTATTTAGCTTCCCCTCTGTTTGGTCTTCAGGTTATTTTCAGTTTTTCACTAGTAAAAAGAAAATTTTAGTAAATACATAATATACACAAACAAATTAAAAGTGCCCTTTTGATATCAAAGATGTGAAACACATATGTGCTCTTACTTTTTTTTTTAAAGATTTTATTTATTTATTCATGAGAGACATAGAGAGAGAGGCAGAGACACAGGCAGAGGGAGAAGCAGGCTCCATGCAGGGAGCCCGACGTGGGACTCGATCCCAGGACCCCAGGATCCCGCCCTGGGCCGAAGGCGGCGCTAAACCGCTGAGCCACCTGGGCTGCCCCGTATGTGCTGTTAGAGTTTCACAGTCTCCTTCACCCAATCGTGGTCTTGTACTGTTCATGATAGGAGTTGAGATTTCAGAGTTTAATATTTTTTACCTTGTCAGATCTTTTCATTTCTGCTTCCTTCCCTTTTGTTAATCTTAGAAATCCCTTTACCCTGCCAAGATCAGGTTCACTTATATTCCCATTTAGTTCTTTTGTGATTTAATGTTTTGACACTAAACTCCATAATCCATCTGGAGTTTGTTTTGGTATATATTGTGAGGCAAGGATTCTTCTGTGTTCATTATTTTTTCTCAATTAGTTGTCTATCCCAGCCCCATTGACTAAGCAATCCACCCATCCTTTCCTGCAGTATTTAGAAATGCCACCATATCCCACGCTGAATTCGTATTTGGATCTAGTCCTAGACTTTCTCTTGTTCCATTAATTTGCCTTGACTTGGGACCATACAGAACTTATTTTAGTGTTGTACTGCCTGATGTTAAAATATAATAATTCTCCTTAGTCTCCTTTTTAAAATGTTTTCTAATTTATCTATTTATTCTTTCCTGTGGCTTTTAGAAAAGTCTTTTTGGTTATTGACGGGGATGACTCCTGTCTCTATGCACATCTCATTAGAAATGTTAGATAAGAGAAGTCCAATTGATAGTTATGATCCCCTGTAGACCTTTTGCCCCAGGTTGACTTTGATGCATGATCACTGTTCTTTGGGTTCGTATCCTGAGATGCAGAGACACCTCGCCATCCTAGAATCACATCCTCCTGGGACGCCTGGGTGGCTCAGCAGTTAAGCGTCTGCCTTCGGCCCAGGGGATGATCCTGGAGACCCGGGATCGAGTCCCACATCGGGCTCCCTGCATGGAGCCTGCTTCTCCCTCTGCCTATGTCTCTGCCTCCCTTTCTCTGTGTTTCTCATGAATAAATAAATAAAATCTTTAAAAAAAAGAATCACACCCTCCCATCCACAGACTGTTCACAGGGATGTCATGAGAGACCACATGCCGTGTTAATAGACCCCCTCTGATAGTCCCCTGACCTACCAGTTCAATATTAGTAATAGTAGCAGTAAGGGCATTATTGGGAGGGAAGAGGCAGAGAGGGACAGTGTTAAGGAAAGAAGTCAGTCTATTGTTCTGTACTTGATGAACTTGTGTTTATTTCTAGGGGTTCATTGCGTTTCTCAGTGCTTACGAATATCTGCTCAAAGACTTTGGATTTATTTATTTTTATTTTTTATTTTTTTTGCCACAGATAATGCTCCAGGCCATAATTCTCAGGTTTTGGCACCACTAAGAGTTAGGAAATGTGTCCCTCTTGAATGCTGCTTTATCTTGTCTGGATGATGTAAAACACTGAAGTGTAGTGTGTGATAGAGAATAAATTGACATGTCAAGGAGTTACTTGTGGGGTGGTTGGCACTACATCCTGTTTCTCTTTAGAACAACCCTTCGATAGAACCGTGCTTGGCATGTAGTGAGCACTCAGGTATCAGCTGCTGAGAGCAACTCTTCTCTGCACTTAATAAAATAGGTATAAGGCTTTTACGTTTCTGAGACTCTGTCCCGAGAGGAGGCAGTTGTCTTCCGTAAGCTCTAGCTTGGTGGACATGTTTCTCAGAGGCCAGCAGTGCTGACTGGGACACTCAGCTCGAGGCGAGCCATGGGCCGTTCCCCACTGTTCTATGACGCTAGGCAGTCGTGGATGATCTGCTCTCTGCCCACTCGTGAGGTGGAATAATATGTGTGTTGTCCTCCTTTGTTAGTGCCATTTTATTTAATTTTTCTTTTAAGATTTTATTCATCTATTCACGAGAGACACAGAGAGAGAGAAAGAGGCAGAGACACAGGCAGAGGGAGAAGCAGGCTCCATGCAGGGAGCCTGATGTGGGACTAGATCCCGGGTCTCCAGGGTCACACCCTGGGCCGAAGGCGGCGCTAAACTGTTGAGCCACCCGGGCTCTGCCCTGTTAGTGTATTTTATTTTATTTTATTTTATTTTATTTTATTTTATTTTATTTATTTTTATTTTTTTAAATTTATTTATTATTTATTATTTATGATAGTCACACAGAGAGAGAGAGAGGCAGAGACACAGGCAGAGGGAGAAGCAGGCCCCATGCACCGGGAACCCGACATGGGACTCGATCCCGGGTCTCCAGGATCGCGCCCTGGGCCAAAGGCAAGTGCCAAACCACTGCGCCACCCAGGGATCCCTGTTAGTGTCATTTTAAAGACGCATATTTGCACTTGAAACAAAGAACAAACCAAGGCAGGCTTAAGACCAGGAGAAATGAATGCCAGATATTTGGAGGAGACTGTGGGGTGGACATCCAGGAAGGGGGCAGTTATTGCTTCCTGCCTACTTCTTCATGTTTCTTCTGTGTGGCAAAGGGTAATGGTCAAGATCAATGTGGGAATTGAATCATGTGGGTACTTGGGGGGGAAGTAGCAGCTCTTATCCACACTTCCCTATTTTTCTAGAAGTAGCTCATTTCCTTGTTTCTTTTTGATGTCAGAATATGAAATCGTTAACAGTTGGGATTAAACCAGCCCATGTTACAGATCTCGGGGGCTCTTGGGCTAAGTTTCCCCACCTCTGACTGGGCTGGTGGTCTCTTTGTGTCTTGGCATCTCTCTACACAGCCAGACAGACTTGCTCCAACTCTGCCCTCTGCTTTGTTGCTGTCTCTGTCACCGTGAACCTCAGAAGAGATTGTTACTGGAGGAGACAGTTCCTGGCTTGGTCTGTGACAGGGGCTGGGGTAGTAGTAAGCATCGTGGTCATTGGATGTTGAGCATCTTGCATACCTATTGATGGGGAGTGCAGAGTTCAGGAGCTCTGTATTTCTTGCCACACCGTAAGGGTGAAGGACCACTGCCTTCTGTTGGAGACTCCCTCCGAGCATGCCGGATCTGTCGATGCCCTGAATGCCGCGATGAGTGTGCCTCTCTCTAGAGAAGCCTCTATCCCATTTGGTTCTTGACATCTTACTCCCGGTCACTCTCTGTTACATTTTGCTGCTTCATTTGACTAGCTTGAAATTTTGGAATTGTATATGGAGAAGCAGGAGAGCACAGAGCTCTTTAGTCAGTGCAGTATCTAGAGCCAAGAGGCCTATGTTTGAATCCCACCCCTGTGACGTAGTGACTGTGTTAACATGAGCAGGAAATTTGACCTTTTTGTGCCACATTTCCCGACCTGTGATTTGGAGTTGATTGTCGTAATGTTGCCGCCACATCCTCTTAATCAGGGTGTTGAATGAGATAATATTGCAGTTGGCTTATTGCAAGGACTCTGCAGCTGTGGGCATTGATTCATCTATGTCATGGAGAACCCAAGGGTTCAAAACAATGGCAGCAACTCTCCGACTTTTGAGACAGACATTGTCACTAGATACTTCTTTTTGCCTGGAGAAGCTTATCTGTGTTACATGATATTTTTATTTTTATTTTAACACCATCATAACCAGAAGTTGGGAGCTTCATTTCCCTCCTCTTGAGTGTGGGCTGGACCACATGATTCACTTCTGATGAATACGATATGGAATTGAAAAAGGGGTAACTTGCCCATGGAGGAGCCTGGGAGGAAGGGGCCCTCCTTCACTAAGTGATGGAGGTTAGCTTGAGCACAGATCAGTCCTGTAGATGTCACATCGGCCTGAGATGATGCCGTGGGAAGGGTACTTCTCCAAAACCCAGAACCTCGCTGTAATCCCAAGAAAACATCAGATAAACCCAGAGTGAGGGCTGCTCTAGATACCGGACCAGAGGTCTTTGAAGGTGTCCGAGTCCCAGAAGACAGAGGAACTGTCAGGGATTGGAACAGGTGCAACAGCTAAATGCAGTATGGGATCCTGGTTTGGATCCAGGGACTAAATGGGGGTGTGAACAGAAAAATGGGTGAAATCTGAATAAAGTCTGCTTTTCAACAGTAGTATTGCACCAGTGTCTGTTGGTTTTGAGGAGTGTCCCAGTTGGCCAGACCTGAGATGTTAACAGTACAGACACTTGAGTGAAGGGCATGTGGGAACTCTTTGTACCTCCTCTCTATGATCTCAAACTAAAAGGCTTAAGAAACCAGACAAAAACAACTAAACACCTCACAGTGTGTGCTCATGTGAGAGATGTTTCATCGGTGCAGAAGAATATGAAGCCCCAGCCCTCCGTCCCCTCATCTGTGATTGTACTTCTTCAAGGCAATGACTCTTCACAGTTGATGTACCTTCCAGACCTTCTTCTAAGTGCATATAAACACTTTTACTAAAAAATTTGAAAAGCTTGAAAAAAAACCCCAAAACCTCCCATTCTGATTATCTGTCTCAGACATTGCAGAACTTTTTCATTTTAGTACAACTGTTTTCCAAATAGAATCCTTTTCAGACATACTTTGGCTCTTCCAGAAGACTTACTTAAAGCAATGTTTGTGTAGCCGGTGCTTCATTTTATTTTCCACTCGTGCTCCTAACCCATCCAGGTCCCATTTATATTGCCTTTGCCCTTGCCAGTCTTTCTAAAGCCGCCGAAATTAGCATCATCTGAGAATTTAATTAACTTGCTGTTTACTAACCCTCTCCTTTCAAGATAATTAATGAGGATGTGAAGTGGCACTGGGCCTGACACCGCTCCCAGTGGCACCTGAGCTGGCCCCTACCGAGCGGGCCCCTCGGGGCTGCCCTCTCCGCCTCTGTTTACCTGCAGCCGGCCCCAGGCTGCGGGGCCACCGGGGTGCAGGTGCTCATGGCCAGTGTTTGCTTAGAATCAGGCTTCCTTGCCTTGCCTTTTACCCACTAGCTTTCTGCTTTGTTAATTAAAAAGCATCATTTTACTTGGAATGGAATGCTTATTTTTTGTGTTATTCCCTAGACGGAGTCTACCTTGCAGGGCTTGAAATTAAACTGGCCCAGAGGGTCAGGTGTCCCAAGTCCCTTTTGTTGCCATGAAGATGGCAGCGTAGCATCTCCTGCATTCCCCTGCTCCCGACCCTTCACCCAGCTTTCTGCTCAGTCCACAGAGCGGATTGCCCAGAGGTTGCCCTGGGCCTGGAAGTCACGGCTGCCCGCTAGAACTTTCTGTGACGATGGAACCGCTCTGTAGCCGTGCCGGCCAGCGTGGTCCCCACGGGTCACCTGGGTTCCTGGAGCACCCGAGATGTGGCTTGTGTCACTCCTGATTTTATTTAATTCTGTTTAATTTAAACATACACAGTGCCCAGTGGCAAGTGGCTACCCCCTTGGGCCACTGCCCTTGGCGACGATGTCTGCCTCGGGTTATCCGTGGTGGGCCTGGAGCTCCTGCCCGCAGACAGGGCCCCCCGCGCAGCCTTCTTCTTTGGCAGAGAAGGTAAACTGATCTCACCCTCACATTCGGAGGCTGTAATTAGGAAGGTAAGTTTTCCGAAGGAAAAAGATGTTACTTTCTAAATCCAAATGTAAATGACTTGGATTATCCGTGTCACTGAGCGCTTCATTCATGCAGATAATTGAGAATTGACAGTGTCCTTTTCCCTCAATTACTTCCTGATAGTTCCATGTGTTACAATGGGAGAAACATGGAGCTGTTTTTAAATAGCTATGTTAATGTCCTCATTAATTTTACCTTTTTCTACCAATTAGCCAACATTAACTCCTTGGCAGAATTAAGCCGCCTTCCCTCTTGGAGCCACGTTCACCCCAAGCCCCCTCGCAGCGCGAGGCCGGCCGAGCTCACTCTCGCCCCGTGTCCCGGGGCACGGCCCAGCGGGCCCCAGTTTTCGGGAGGGTCTTGGTACGGGGCCGTTCCCGGGGTGCCAGAGGACGGCACGACCAGCTCGGAACCAGGCCGGGAGGCCCCGGCGGCCCGGGCCCAGCTTCCCCAGCCTCCACGCCCCAGCCACCCTCCCTGGCGCGTGGCGCAGGTGCCCACAGGGGCCACGCGGGTGGCATTCGTGGGCGCAGGGAAGCACCTGTCCCGCCTTAACTAGGCCCAGTACAGCCAGATAGCCCTTTGTCATTTTCTTTTTTTAAAGAGCTAAAAGAAAAAAATCTCAATTGTGTGGGAAATTCACAAGATTTCTCAAGTGTTAATCATTAATGAAGAATTTTTTGAAGTGAGAGCCACACACTTCATACCTTCCGGCTCCCCCAGGGACTGCCCCTTGGCTATCCCCGGCTTCCCCCCTCTGTCTCTCTGTCCCAGGAAAGGCATCTACCTCCCCTTAATTTCACAAGGAGGCAGTGGTGAGACTTTGAACTAACGAAAAGCCAAACCGTTTGAAATCTCCGCAGGGCTAGATACACAGGGATGGTGTTATTGAGAAAACACTCAAATATTTTATTTTTTTTTTAATCCAGACTTCCTGACCCACCCTCATTGTTAGATGTGGGGATCGTCGCTCGCATTCTCCTTCCCAGAGACGCTCAGGAAGTAAGAGCAGGATGAGCAGGGAAGACACACATGGGATGAGAGTGACCTATTTTTCCCCCTTCTCATTTCGCTCCCTTGCTTTTCAAACCTGCATTATTTTCAGCTACTAGACGGCACAGAAGCAACCGACCCTCTTGCTGTTAGTGACTCCTTCATCAGCTTAGTTAGAAGTTGACTCACACACAGGTATTGTTTAGTTCTGAATAAATGGATAACCCTGACTTACTCATGCGGCATTATTAGACGTGTTTGCAGAATGAGATGCAGACTTTGAGGAGGAGTGCCACGGGTAGAGAACATACCTACACACAAGTTGTTACGTTCGAAAGCATGAAAACAAGGGGGTGAAGTTTAATTGTCCTTCTTTCTTTCATAAGGGCTGAATTTCTTTCATAATTCCCAGTTAAATGGTGCTTGAGTTATTGTTGGCCTTTGGTTTGAAACTGCTTATTTTAATACCAAGTTTGCAAGCCTCGCTCTTACGGTGTTTTGACAAGTTGCAAGGAACTTATTTGGCTCAACAAAGTGTGTGTGTGTGTGTGTGTGTGTGTGTGTGTGTGTGTGTGTGTGCTTTTCTCTACTCTTCTTTCATACTCAAATGAGTAACTTTTTCACAGTTTTTCATCAAGGGTCAGCACGTCCCTGCCAGAGGAGGGAACTCAGCCAGCCCCTGATTTTTATAAATAAAGTTTTATTGGAACATGGCCACATGTTTTGTTTTACCTATTGCCCATCACCACTCTTGTGCTAGGAGAGCAGAGTTCAGCAGTTGCCACAGAGACCATAGGGTCCTCAGGGCCTGTTTAAAATAGTTATCATCCAGATACTTCCAGACTGCTGGGCTAGATGATAGACACATGTCTTTGAGGAGATTGTGTTTTTCTGAATTGTGGGGAGACTGTGGACTTCTAAGAAATCGTTCTACCCAAATGCAGTTGTTGTCAGCTCACTTGGCTGTGGTTTATTTCTGTGATCTTAAGAATCTGCTTATTAGATGTTGAATGCAATGACCCTGGTTTCATGGTAACTAGACCTGCATCAGCTTCTCGCTAATGTACTGCTAGTCATTTTGTTCAGTAGACTGAGTAGCTTTCAACGTTTCTATGGGAAGGACACTGCTCATTAGTGGATGTGTTCAGCCTTCAGCTTAGCTAGAAACCTGAATGCTTCCTCAACCTGAAACCGTGGGCATTATTCTAAATGTTAATATAGCTCTCTACAAAGACAAAGTGCTTCCTGGTCATTATTAGCCATGTGCCATCGCCGTTCCTCACGATGATGCCACGAAGTAGGTTCTTAGTACCGCCATCCGGATTTTATCAGTGAAGCAGGAAAGAAGTGTGACTTGCTGAAGGTCACATAACAACAAAGCCCACTGGCAATTTGTGTCATCTCATGAGTCATGTTGGTGCTGGCAAATGCAGCTGGCACCAGCAGCACTCACACCCAGAGGCAAGCCAGTCCTCCTGACAGGTTCTTCCCCTGAAACACCCGTGATTTCGTTAGTGAGGTAAGTGAACAGGCAATCAAGTAATTAATTCACCTTCGTGTAGACCTAGGACCCCAATGAAATCAGCTGGTGAGGAAGGCTTTCTGAGTCTTCAAGTGCCCCTTCCAACCAATTGTCATCACCTGACCCCTTTTTCAAAAAAAAAAAATTGTTTGCTTGGCCACTTAGGAAGTACATTCCCACTGATGGCTCCTGGGAGTCTCATGGCTCCTCATCGTGAGGTGGTGTTACTCCGTTTCACTGTCGAAGGAAGGGAGCACTTAGTGTCAGAGCCGCCTCTCCTCTGTACGGCTCCTGACTTCAGCCCATGTTCTTGCTATAGAATAACCTGACGCTTGTGTGGCCATGGGAGGGCGCATGGGCTCTTAATTCAGGAACCTTCTAGTCTCATTGGAGAATATGCCTCAAACACGATGCTATTACCATACCAGCATCTAGGGTGTCCGTGGGGAAAAGATGTGCTGAGAGAATAAGTCTCTGAGTTCAGGAGGGAAAGAATCACTGTAGACAGAAACAGGGCAGGAGATGGGACACACAGCTGGGGATCGCCTCCAGGGCTGTGGAGATGAGAGTTCCAGCTTGGGTGTGGTGGGGAAGGCATCCAGGTGGTGCTGCCATCTCCCCACCTGCAGAGCCTGGGAGATGGGATGTTCAGAAGGGCGGCAGGATTTGGCTGAGCTGGAATGGAAGTATGTACAGGATGGAATGGCAAGAACCAACCATCCCAACACACATGCACACAGACACACACAGCAGACCACTGAGGGACCCAGGAGGAGACAAGGGTGGTACAAGGGAGTGATGGGTGCAAAGCACTATAGTGGACGACCGTTCTTATGTACAGAGAATGACCATGATGTTTAGAGATTAATCAT
The DNA here is from genome assembly GCA_017311455.1 of Otocyon megalotis megalotis. Classification (NCBI taxonomy): domain Eukaryota; kingdom Metazoa; phylum Chordata; class Mammalia; order Carnivora; family Canidae; genus Otocyon; species Otocyon megalotis. The sequence continues at coordinate 47,311 of JAEUCK010005631.1, read as the reverse complement.
TCCATCATTGTTATTTGAGGAAACCAGAAACAGGAACGTGGATGGACAGATGGGCAATGAACGAATCCAGAGCTGAAAGAAAGGCCACTAAAGGCCATAAAAATACAGGTTTTACCAGAAGCTGGAACTGCCTGTCGGTTCCTTTGGCTTCATGTCATTATAATGTAATCTGGAAAGGTCGTTGAGAAATTGATGTTTTAGGACTTAAGCCTTTAAAACACCCCCTAAAAAAGTATCTGTAGTTTGTATTAATACTTGCAGAGCAGGTTACTGGATTTGAGATTCCAAAGACGTCACCCGCCAGTTGGTGTGGTCAGTTGGCTTCATGCTGTATCCCCAGGAAGAAAGCACTGGCAGGTTTGTGTCCAGATGTCACCATACACCAGAAACAGTAACTGCTGATGTGTGTAATGCATGCAGTGGTATCCGAGTGCCCCAGAGCTGGAAATCTTAGCAGTATCCTTGCTTACCTTACTTACCTCCAGCTTCCTCTAAACCCTGTGCCATTTTGCTCAAAGAAAAAAAAAAAAGTTTCCAGTGCTGTCGTCTTAAATGCAGTTTTCTGGAGCTTAAATTTTACTGACGAAAATGGCACCTGGTTCTCTAGCAGGATTTGCAGACTGTCATCTGTCTGGAGCAAGTCTTTAATTGGGGTCCTTCCCACCTCCTCACTGGTTGTTGGGCCCTCTGAAGCAGAATGAACTTGTTGACTCTTAAGGGGAGGATGTCTTGATCAATGTGGACTGGCTGAGGAAAAACCTCCCCATATTTCACTATTTAAAATAAGCTAAAACAAACAAAAAACCCACCTCTCTGACTGACCCCACAGCCACGTTCGAGGGGGGCTCAAGAGCAGCTCTGGAGGCGGGCCCTTCCAGCACACGCCTGGAACCTCTGAGGAGGGTCTTCGGGGAGCTGGGCTGGCAGCAGTGAGCAGGCTGGGAAGCCGGGAGTTTGGGCATAAACCAGGAGGGGACAGCAGCCCATCGAAGCCCAGGTGGAGAGCGTTCACTTCTTCACAGGTCTCAGAGTTTGGAAATACATGGAAGTAGATGTAACCCATTTTTTTAAGGGAGCGACGAGAATCGAGGGTCCCTGCAGGAGCAGTCCTCAGCAGCCGTCAGCTGTAGACGAAGATGGGAAGTTTGGAAAGAAAATGAAGAGGAGCCTCTGTGTGTATATTTAACAAACAAACAACAGAGTCCTCATTCCGACTTCCCCACCCCGGGGACAGTCCCGCTGCTGGGCCTGTGTCCCAGGAGCGCCCATCCAGCCATCTCCTTTCGGGTGTCTGCACCTTGGTGCTTGGAGACACTGCATGTTTAGAGCTAAAAGTCGTCCTCGCTTGTTTTTATCTGTAAAGACATAGCAGATCTAGCAGATGCCACTGTCTCATCTTCAGGGTCCCGACGGCTTGAGTGACTCCCCCGCCCCGGGAGGCATTTGCGGACTTAGCTTTCTGTCCCTGTTGTCTGTGATCTTCTGCTTAGATGCTTCTCAGCACATCCAAGTCTTGCAGTTACTTGTCAGTCAAATAGTAAAGAGCTCTCCTGAAAGGGCCTGTTGGGGTTAAAGCTGTGTAAATATGTAGACAGAATGGAAGGATAGAGTGCTGGTGACCAACTAAGTTGTTGTCTGGCTGGGGGACACGTCGGCAGATTCGGAGTGGGTGAGTAGAAGCACTTCTGAGATTAGTATCCTGAAAAATGAAGTCACAGCCTACAGCCATTTACATAATTATATCCCGCCATGAAATCTTATTCAAGCAAGTGGTAAATATTAGCAAACATGTTTCTTCTCTCAGTCCCAGCCTCCTGTCTTGGTCATCAAGGAATGCAGAGCCCACGTGGAACCAAGTGAAAGCTGTGCCTGAAAGCTATTAGCGGGACACCAAGCTGGGGATCGTCTGCCTCCAGGGCTCTGGAGAGGAGGGTTCCAGCTTGGGTGTGGTGGGGAAGGCATCCAGGTGGCCCTGCCATCCCCCCACCTGCAGAGCCCGGCGGCCTTTCAGCAGGTTGGAGGCAGGGCTTGGGAGGGTTTCCAGTCAGGAAAAGCCCCCCGAGACCAGGGACCAGAAAGAGTAGGATTGGTGGGTGAGGTGGGCAGTACCAGGAGGCTAATTGTGCGTCAAGTGTGGGACGGAGTGGAGGATTGAAAGCTGAGGTGGAGGGATGGAGCCTGGACTAGAATGGAAAGGTCTACAAGCTCAAGACCAAGAGTCACAATGAAGCATTGGAGGATTTTTCTCGTTTGTTCAGACTTTCTGCCAATAATGTTTAACTACCTACTGTAGGCCAGGAGCTGTGCTGAGACAGCAAGATACAGCTGGGTCTCCCGGCCTTTGAGTTGCTGTTCATGGGGCAGCAGAGAAGCCAGCGGTGGTTCGTAACCCAGTGAGAAAAGTAGAGCAGGGAAGTTACTACCGGTGGGCAGGGGGACCCAGTGGGGGAGAGATGGAATCTGAGCGTTATGGAGGCCTGGGAGAGGGAATGGCCTGTGAGCTGGGCCTTCGCACCAACAGAGGGGTCTGATTTCTCCAGCTGTGTATTTATTGTCTTCTGTTCTGCTCACCCGGATAATCTATAAAGACCCGGTTATTCTCATTTTACTTCAATCACGTTATGAGACTGTTGACGTTTGCAGTTGGGTGGTATGGGCCACTCCGTGATCTTTCCACACTAATAAAATAGACTTCTCACAAGTGCCTCCTCATTCCTTTGGTGTCATTAGTGCCAGAGGCTTCGCATTCTGGAGCAGGTGGGTGGTGGGCGCTGATCCAAACCTCAGCGAAAGTGTAGGTTTCTAGCTGCATCTTAGACCCTGAGCTGTTACTGATCCACAGGAGACCAGCTTGCTGACTCTCTGCAGTCTTGTGGTCCTCCCTGCTCAAAGCTGCCTTGCCTGACTCACCCTCTGAGATGGTGACCCTCACATGGGCTCGTGTGGGAATCACCTGGAGAGCTTATTAAAACCCAGATGGCTGGGCCCACGCCCGGACTCCTGTGGGTCTGGAGGGGTTTCTAGGGAGTGCTGATGCTCTAGGCCCAGGGGCTGTACTTGGAGAACCCCTTTTTGGGAAACCCAGCCACCGGGAAAAGGAACTGCTACAATGTAGGTGAGACCTTCCCTTAGCGTGTCCTTTCTCACAGACTTCGGCAGGGCGTGCTCTCCACAACCAGTCAGTGAGAACAGATGTGAAGCCCCACTGTGGCTTCCGAGGGAGGGGAGACCGCTCTTCCACCACCCCCATGGAGCCCTCCTGGATTATTCCTTTTGAGAACTCAGCCTCCTGTGGCGCCTGTGCTGTTGGAAGAGGGTGCTGGGCCACATGAAATGGGATTCCAGATTCTTGACTTGCCACCCCTTCTTCTGTGAGGGAGCAACCGTTCTCAAGACCCAGACTTGATCCCAAAAACCAATGCCAGCTGGGAGGGGTAGCAGGTTTTCTTCCTGCCTGTCTTCAGTTCCTGGCCCCCACAGTCTGGCAGTGGGACTTGAGGATTCCATCACGTATTCATTCTCTCCTGCTGGCTGGTGCGGGACCCTTCGGTGAGAGGCCCTCCCCTCGTGATCTGGAAATGGTGTTGAGGAGATGAGGGTGCCAGTATTCAGTGACAACTGAGGCAGGCTAGCAGACACCCAGATATAGTCCAGTCCAGCCCAGTGGGGGCTCCCGGTCTTTGCGCTCATGCCCAATGGAATGATTAATCGACGTCCTCCACTCTGCTGGACAATTAAGGAAAGCAGAAGAAGGAGGGAAAAGTCTTCAGTTAGACCTAATTTGGCACCATATTGTTTTCTGTTAATCTATTTTGTTTTCTGTCCGTCGGTCCCAAGGGATGGATGCCTTGCTGCTTGCTGAAGCATGCATAACTAATGTCCTCATTAAGGGCTGATCTGTTTATCAGGGCCATGCGAGGAAGCCGGCCTGCCAAACCTAGGCACAGGCTGGGGGCCGTTCCCTCCCTCTGGGCCTGAGCCCCACCTCATTAAGCTGGTCCGGGCTATTGATTGGGAGCCTGTGTTTGGAAGAGTCTTACTTACTCCATGCATTATCTTGACAGATTGATCAGACCTGATTGAGAACCTCTTAAAGGAACGAACAGCTGTAATGGGAAAGTTGGACTCTGTCATCCGTTAGGATGATTCTGGGAGCAAGAAGAACAAGGCTGACATCTTGGAGCAATTGTATTTACAATTAACATGGCTGAAAACGATTGCCTCTATTGATCCCCCCTTCCTGCAATTACAGCCCCATTGTTTACATTCCAGCACTTGAGTTATAAAAAGGAAATTCAATAATTATTGCATTATTTAAAGTTAAAGTGCCACAGAGTTTGCTGGCTACGCTTGCTGGTTGATTTAACGTTCAGTAAAATCCATGCTGAGCTCTCCATCTTGAGGCCGAACAGTATCGGCTTTTAATGAGACCTAAAAAGGGGGGAGGGGGTGGGGAGGAGAGCACAACCCCGCGCACTGGGTGTTTGTCTGGGTTATTTATGGGGGAACCCGAAAGCAGGGCCGAGAAACTAGCCCTGTCATCCTTCGCAAAACTGTATCCCCTCTTGCCACGTGGTTGTCCCCGCTGCAGCCCCCGCTCTTGGCCTCTCAGACTCAGCTCTGCTTCCTCCAAAGAAGCGTCTCCTCTTCGCCCTCCCTCCCTCCGTGTCCCCCTCCCGCGAGCCTCACCTCCCCGCTTCTTTAGCCTTCAGCGGGATCCAGGGAACGGAAGAGAAAGGGTCGAGTGCCTGAGCAGCCACAGTGATCGACATCGGAGGCATTTGTTGAGAGAGGATTTGCACCCCTGCCTTGCCACCTTCCCATTTTCTTTTTCAGGGGACAAAGTAAATAAAAAATAAATGAAGCTCCTCTTGGAAGGAAGAAATCAGCCCCGTGTGTGCTCCCTGCCCCCCTTCACTCCCCCCCCCCCATTGTCCATCTCACGCTGGCTGCCTCTTGTCTTCTCTCATAATGAAGGTGATGAGGGTATTTGTCAGCGACTCACAGGAGATCAAGACAGGCCTCTAGGTTTGAGCGCCAAATTCACACTCTCAGCAGCAACGGCCGGAAAGTTCAGGAGCGTGGGAGGAATTGTAAAGACCGTTTTGTTTTTCTCATATTTGGTTGAAATTCTTCCGTGGGCTCAGTTCCAGCCAGACATCTGGACAGGTGTGCTCAGCAGGGTGGCGAACTCACGAGGAAAAAGTGATGCCTCATGCTTCGCCATCAACAGTCACGCTTTCAGCGACGGCCCCAGGAAATTTCAGACTGCAGGTGCACAAGGGGCAAGGGAGATGAATAGGGCCAATTCCTACTTTTATGAAGTATCTGGAGCAGGCCAGTAGCAGGCAGCTGCTTCCGTGTGACTTTTTCATTAAAGAGGTGACTTCTTGTGTGCCGGCATCACATGATTTATCTAGTGCAGTTTGCTAGAATCTGAAACACTCTTTGGGAAAAGGTGGGTGCAGAGATTTTAAACTCTGGAAATTTTTCTTCTTCCAGGGGACTGTCTCCATGTTTTCTCCCTGGGGTCTCTGCTATGTGGCAGTTGCTGTCCAGAGCAGCAACTCTGAGTGTGGTCCCAGACCAGCAGCATCAGCGTCTCCCTAGAGATTGTTAGAAATGCAAATTCTTGGTCCCCACCCCAGACCAGGTGAATCAGAAACCCCTGGGGTGCCCCCCTACAATCCTAGCATAACATACCCTCAGGTGCTTCTGGTACACGTTCCAGTTAGAGAACCACTGAGCTAGAACACCATCTGCATCATTAATAACCAAGCCCATGAGATTGTACCTGCCAATCAGGAGCAAGGAAGCAAAATCTGGGCTCAAGGTGGAAAGATGACGGCCGTGCCAAATACTTGGGTAGTCCTTCACATCCTCCGAAGGATTTGCACATTTGTTTTCTCATGTGGTTTTGAAAATTGCCTCTGAGGAAGACAGGGCAAGTATAAACATCTTCACTTTACATATGAAGTAACGCACCTGTTTTGACCAGCAGGCATGAGTTTTCTCTGCTGTGTTGACTGTTACAGGATTGGAGATAAAATAAATCCTTCAGAGCAGATTGAGGGCATCAGGGGCATGTCCATCAGCCATCTCAGCTGGGTTCTCCTTCCTTTACCTGGTCATCACCTGGGATGTTGGCAGACATGATAAAGAATATGGTTCTTGATTTTCGTTATACTGTGACACCCTGATGGGCAAAGAGACCCGGTAAATAGATACAGTTCTGAGGCAAGGGCATGGGCTGGAGGTGTGGATCCTGGCTGTGCCTGCAGCAGTAGCATAGCTTTGGACGAGTGACTTAAAATTAAGTACAAGGAAGGAGTTTTACAAGGAAGAAGTTGGTCCTGTGTGGTTCAGTATCCCCTCCATGTTATAATTTCTATAGGTCACAGATTCTTTACTGTCGGCTAGGGATTCCTCTTTGGGGGTTGGGGGTGAGGGTCCCAGGGAGTGTGGGACAGGCACGGTTGTATGGAGAGAAATGTCAAATAGGTAAATTCAGTAGTACTTCATTTTTTTTTTCCATTTCTATCTCTAATCGCAGACCTTAACTAATTTGAAATATATAATGATAATAATAATGGTACCCTTATTATAAAGGTTAACCGTGCATCAGGCACTGAATTAAGCAGTTTATATGGATTATCCCATTGAATCCCCCACCAGTGCTCTCTGGCAGGTCTGTTACCCATCCCCGTATTGCATGTGAGTAAACTGAGGCCCAGCAGTGTATATAACTTGTCCAAGGTAGCACAGAGTTAGGGTTTTCCACCGGGTTGCCTTAATTCAGAGTGTACCTTAAACCACCAGCATTGGCAACATTTTGTCATGGAGCTGAAGGAGGACACGCTAGAGTAGTGCGTAGATGGTGGCCCATATTTTTATTTGGGAGTTGACATCTATGGGAGCTGGAAAGTAGTACTAGCAAAGAAATACATCTTAATGAGTGGGGAAGGTTCTGTAGCCAGTATGTTATCCTAGCAAAGGGATAATTTTCAGATCCTATGAGCTTTTGGTAGATTCTGGAGGGTGGTCAGTTTGATGTTCACCTTGTGGGACCCACTTTGTGATTTCACCCACTACATAACCTTTCAGCTTCCTTGCTCTGTGTCTAGATGCTCATTTGACCCTCATGGAAACTAGCCCTCTTTTGGCTTATGACCTCATGTTCTGATGGGCCCCCCTTGGTTCAGGAGAACTCCTGTATACCTAATAAGCTCCCTCTCCTTTCTGGAGTTTGCCCTAACAGAGGGGAATGAAATCTATTATGTGAAGGCATCAGCATTCCACAAGAGGCCATATTTGGATTTCTCGTTGTTGGTTTCCTTAGAGGATGTACTGTATGTCTCTCAAGGAAACGCTAGTAGGGAGACTTCTGAATCAGGAGATGTCATTCAGGTAGGGGGAAAAGACACAGGGATGGGAAGTCTCACCTTCGGCCTCAGAGCTCAGATACAGAGAATGAACACTCATGGCTTGTCCAGAGTCTGGCCTAGAAACCAGAAAATAGGTCAGAGTAACATTAAATGGATTGATCTAAGGGAACATTTTTACTTCCTTTCACTTTCTCTTATAAATCATGGTTGGGACTTGTATCTTATGGTGTCTGCAGGGCTCCTACAGCGAAATAGGACTAAATTAGCATGTGCCAAGGATGAGGGCATGAGTGGGTGAAAAGCCAACATTAAACAGAAAATACATATATATTTAGGTTGACCTTCTGGAAGGTTTCCTAAGAATGTGACATTAAGTTTGAATCTGTAACACAACCACTGATTAAAAAATTAACTGCCTCCATGCCCAGTCGCATTATACCTGCAACAATTTATTTTTTCAGCGTTCAAGGGGAATACCTGGGTTTGGGGAATCTCATGTTCCAGAATGCACCTGCAGTCAGCGCCATGTAGTCAGATGGCTGTGGACTTGGCATCAAGCCTCAGCTTCTAGTCCTATTTCTTCTTCTTGAGACCTGGAGGGGAGGCCCATGACCTCTCTGAGTTTTGGATTTCTCCAAGGACAGGAGCCAAATGCTACCCACCTCATCATGAGCTGGAGGAAAAGATCACAAGTCGCCGTGGGTGTTTTCTTAGCAGTCCATGCCGTGAATGGGCACGACAGTCACTTATGTCTTCCTTATTTTATCTTACGATTTGGGGAATTTGTAAACTAACTGGACCTTCATCTTCCTATTCCTTCTCACTGGAAGTGGCAATGATTTGTATAGTCCTTGCCCAGAGCGCAGAAGCTGGAGCCCCTGGCACGCTGTGGTTAGCAGTGTCCCCTCTGAAGGCCGATGCAACGGTGGCCGCCTCCATCCAGGATCTCAGTTTTACGGATTGGGAGGCCCGCCTAGCTCTCCTTGCTTGCATGCACTTCACATGCACCTCAACAAGTGTTTTGGGGTTCACTCTGCATGCCTGCTATGGGGATGCCTCTCGGTTTCTGGTATCCCCTAGGGTAGCCCCTTTGCTCAAGGGGATGCCTGGGAATTGCTCCACGCCATCCATCACAGGGCTCCACATGCTCAAGGAGCAGAGATTTGTTGGGTGCGCAGAAAAGCGTGAGAGGGTGGGTGAGGGCGTGTTTATAGTAACAGGTGTTACTCCCCTGAGGAAGCTTCATTATGAGTCCTGTGTGTTTTCATTTGTGAGTATGTGTGTGTGAATGTACTTTGTCCATTTCTGCTTTAAAGGGAAGGCTTTGACAAAACCTGATCAATATTTTGCATTCCATGCATGAAGAACCAGATGTTAGAAGTTTCTATCACTGGGGAGGAGGAAGGAGCAGGGCCCCACCAGATTTACAGAAATCAATGTTCTCTGACAGAAGTTGGTTAGTTTTCCTGGGAAACAAGTAACAGGAACACATTTTTTTGATTTTCACGATGAATTATTTTCTAACAAGAGCCCTCTTTTCCTCTCTTTGACTTCCAGTTGTTGGCCAGGGTGAACGAGCACCACATATTAATGGCGTAGAGTCACAAAGTAACACAGGCTGCCTTCTTTCCTCTCCAATCTTTTTTAATTATTAATTTGCTTTTTGCACTTGGATTTATGTACCAGGCTCGTTGTTGGAGGTGCTTTTTATTACAGGGAGGGGTTTTCTTTCTGAGCCTTTCCCTCTCCTCCTCCCACCACCCCCAAGCTAGACCCACAGGGGAAGATGGGGGGACAGTAGGTGTTTCCATGTCCATGGCACAGGAGTGTCACCTTCCAGCTAAACCGAGATGGGACGAGCATTTTAGAAGAGCTCCAGCAAGACCAGGAAGAGGCTGGGGAAGAGGTCCTTGAACAATCTAAGTGAGCCCACACTCCCTTGTTTTCAGGAAAAGGCACTGGCTGCCCATGTGTGTGTGTCAGGGACCTAATTGCTCACGGTGAGGACAGTCTGTTATCTGCTGTGTGGTGGTAATTTGGAGAAGTCAGAGAATATTGGGCCCTTCTGCTTCCATTGATGGTCAAATTAGATGCTTATTTCCTTCTTAGGGGTCATTACACTTCTTTGAATCTTCAGAAAGTAAATCATGTTGCCAAAGCATGGAGGTCTCTGTTTCTGGAAATGACTGAACACTTCACACCCCCCCAGTGTCTTGCAAGCACTTTTTAAACCAGCCAGTGACATCGAGGAGAATCAAGGGAACCCTTGGGCTGGTTCAGGGGTTATAGGTCACAGGTCTGAGTGAGTTTGTGTAGACCTCAGTTGCCACTATTCTTGAGCTAAGTTGATTTTTCTTTCTCGATTTATTTGTTGGTCTTGCTGCTGCTTCATCGTTATTAGTTTGTGGGTAGATGGCAGTGTTTCTTGAGTAAGCCAGTGATTTTCACTGGTCTGGCCAGCATAGTCTCACAATGATAGTCAAGCCAAAGTGATGCCTTCCCTCCTATCCCCTTGGCATGTCGTCCAAGTCACCACGGTCATGGTCTTAATCATCTATAGATTAAGGGCCTGGGATAGGGCATGTTCTCTGTGTGCGGGTGTGTGAGCATAGCCACTGAGGTATTAACAGAGGCTTAGAAGGGAATCAGAGCCGACCTTTGCCCAGGGTGCACAGCAGCCGGTTTTCGTGGAGTCCATGGGTACCATGGATGCTTCACAGCACACTAGGCACTGAAGTTGTTGGGTTGTTCTTTTTTTTTTTTTTTTCAAACTGTGCACCTGAACTGATGGAGGTAAACAGTTAAGAATCTTACCTGCAGAGCACAGAAAAGTGGAAAAAGTAAAGACTGGGTCCAGTCATCCCCAAGGATGGGAGGTCTCTGTGGTAGACAGAGGGCTGGAGAGTCCAGGATTTGTGTGGGAGAAAAATTTCCTGCCTGGCGAGAAGAGCAAGAACTCTGAAAGGAGGCAGCTCCTTTATTGAGTGTTCCACTGGGACTTGTGCCTTGGTGGATTCTTCATATATTACAGTGAATTTAATTAAATACATTGGGATCCCAATTGAGGGTATTCTAATTAGCTGGGTCAGGAACAAATTATACTCTCTCCTTCTCCAAATGAAAACATCTACTCTCTTCTGCAGGGAAAGCATGTCCTTGGCTGACTGGCTTGCCCTAGTGGAGCCCTCACTGGTCTACCCAGCCCCACCTCCTCTTACTGCTTTTTATTAGGTGCCAGGGGTGGAATCCTGGGTTTATAGCCAATGCCACTTGGGAGGGAGAGGGCATCTGGTTAGCAGGTTGGGGCATTGACCCACTCAAGACCTGGGAAATGACCAGATGGTGCGGAGAAGGTCACAGAGGGCAGAACCCTGCTGCTAGCTTTGGGTCCTTGTTGGCTGTAGTTTGGACAACTTGAGGAAGTATTGAGAACTTACAAAATTCGGTTAAGAACAGGATCTTTGAATAAGCACATAGACTCAGGTTGGGAGCCTGTTTGGGTTGAGATGTAATCAATAAGCAGGCTGTTTCCTGACAACCAAAGAATAGTTTATTCTGGATTTTTTTTTTTTTCTGGCTTTCAGCTCAGAATTTTGAATTGAGCTTTTGTGTATAAGCCTCCGAGAGAAGACCCTAAATGTTCCCTAGGCCAGACTCAGGGGAAGAAGCCTTGGCTCTATTTACCTCGTTTCCTCTACCATTTGTAGTGTGTGCCCATTTCCCTTCCAAATGGCTTTCAGATGTCAGACAGAAGAACTCCTTGTGGCGCAAGAGATTGCCATTTACCACCGTGAGTTCGTGTAGAGTGATTTTGGAACATTTTCGTCATACTATTTTTAAATCAGGAGTCCCCAGTATGTTGTTTGTGTCAATGCAGGATTTATATAGTTCTATTACCCAAGAACCTGTAGATTTGAGAACAAAAGACATTTGACATCTCAACTCCCATCCAACTCTTTTTGGCCACGCTATCCTGTCTTCTGGCTCAGAAATTGGAAACTCCAGCCATTTGGAAAAGAACCTTCGTATCCATATTAAAATTTTATGTGTAAGATTCAGTGCCTTAATGCAAGGAAATTCTCTCATAGGAAGGTGATGGGAATTTAGGAGTGAGGCTTTAGTGATTCTTCCTCTGACTTCATAGTTGATAATAGTCCTGAAATCCCTTGATCACACTTATTGCTCTGGTTTCCATGCTTGTTTTCCCTGTTATCTTTTATTTCATCAGTTATTGTTGAAACTTTAATAAATGTAATACTTTTGGTCTTAGTGATCCAATACAGTGTTCAGATATGTTTCCTTGTACTGGCTCTTGTACAAGTGTCCTGCTCCTTAATCCCAAGCCAAACCCTTGCTCCCAGGAATATCTTAGTCCAGTTTTGGCTTTTTGGAGAAGTCAGGGAGAATGAACATGGGCAAGCTCTTCCTATACCTTCACATCTACCCCCTAGACCCTCTTCTTCCCAGGGTTGCAGCCTCTGGGAAATAGTGCTTTCATGCATCCCATCCTCCTGAAATCCTCTGCAAGGAGCCTTGTCTCAGACCAGGCAAATTAAGGATAAACTAATAAAAAAAAAAAAGCTCAATGTATTTCAGAAAAAAGTAGGTTTTAATTATCAATCGTTGTAGTTGCCTTAACAGTTAATAACGAGCATGCTAGTTCTTCAGACCCCTCTGTTTGTGAAAGTGCTCTAGAATGGCTTTCACTGGTTGGAATACCGCTTTGTTGCAAATCTCTGCTCCTGAGCGTATCAAATCACCCATTTGGGGCGAAAGGAGGGATTGTTCTCTGTTGATACCTATGAAGCCCTTCACGTTTTTACCTATATGTTGGCCTCAGAGCAAGTGTGTATTATGGAAGAATGGTTTAGCCAGTTCACACAAATGAGAGCCTGGGCCTCCCCTTCTCCTCCCCGACAATGATTTTTCTGCAACCCTCCATTGGTGCATTCATATTTCCTCTTCCAGTAAGACTCGAATGTGCTTCTAGAGTTTTCATACTTTTCCAGCGAACAAAGAATGTGTGATTTGATAGTAAGTGCTGGTAAGGCCAGCCCTCTGGTATTTTTAATACTGGGTGGAGCGCAGGACATTTTAACTGCTCTGCCTTCTCAGTGTCTCAGATTATCATCTGGACAAGAAGCCCATCCAGGCAGGATGAGCAACAGTTTTCAAGGCTTGGACGATGAATGGGACAAGTAAAGGTCAGAAAGGAGAGGAACAGCACAAAGTAGTTCCAAAGCATCTTCTGTGTCTTTTGCAGAGGTCCTTGGAGCAGGCTCTGGGATCTGCGGATGTGGGTGCAGAGAAGGAGGGTAATAACACAACGGCTATCTGAGTTTCCTCCTCCTAAAGGATGCTGGGAGATATGAGACCCTGGTTCTAGTTCTCTCTCCCACTGCTAACTAGCTGGGTTACCGTGGATCATTTGCTTAGGTTTTTTGGAATTATTTCTTCTGCCTTCTATGCAGCCAATGGAAAAACTTCCTCTCCTCCTAAAATGGGTCATTTGTAAAGAAGAAGATATCCTTTCCATACCAGGAGCAGGTCACTTCCCCAGCTGTTAGGAGAAAGGGTCCATGGCTTTCATCATATTCTCAGAGAGGCACAAAGAGTCTGTGAATTTTGTCCTTGGATCATCTCTGAGTCTTCTACACACAAGAGAGTATGGGGTCTGCTGACTTTTACTGTGACCTTTTCTGTTCTTGCACCCCTAACTTTAATCCTGTGTGTGCCTGCTTTCTGCCAGCTTTGGGGCTTCCTTGTTCTGGAATCAGTACTGTGCCTACACAAACACAACAAAAAGTGTAATTTTGACCATCTGATGCACTAAAGCCAAATGACCTTCAGATGTTGACAGGGAACCAGTCTGGAGAAGTTTATTTTTTCTGTCATTTTTTTTTTAATCCAAAGGAAAATCTAATTTTAGGTTCTTCTAAAAGACTGTGGTTCTAAATATAAAAACTTGACCTGTCATTCCTGTGAAAAAGTCAGACAGCAGCTTTGGCTTGGTGTTACTGACCTAGGATTCCATACAGGGAGGGTGACCATTTGGCCATCACCTAAACTAGGATTTGGCTAACTTTTTCAGTCAATAACCAGATGGTGATTCTGGAGGCTTTGTGGGCCATCCTATCTCTGCTGCAAGTACTCAAACCCTGGTGCTTTGAAAGCTGCCCTCGACAACACGCAGATCCATGGATGTGGCTGTGTTCTGTTAAAACTTTATTTACAAAAACAGGTTGTAATTGGCCTGCAGGTTGGATTTGGCCTGCAGGCCATTGTTTGCCAGCCCTGATCTGAATCAAGCAGGATGTGCTGGAGAGTGAAAGGGGGGGAACCTTTGATTACTGTGCCAGGAAGACCTGTGTGACATGAGGAGGGTCCGATCCGTCAGCAGCAGCAGCCCCGTGAAAAGCCACAGGGGAGGGGACAGCCAGAGGTGGGGGGCAGATGGGAACGAGAGTCCGCTGGCTGCCAGCCCTTGAAGAACTGCTGGGGGAAGGTAGGTGGGAGAACACAGAGCAACCCCTCCTAGGAGTCCGAGCACTGGGCTGTGGCCGGTCCGGGGTGGGCTGGTGGTGGCGGCGGGCTTCGAGTAGCTTACCCTCTCCTCTGCCCTCGCAGCACCTGCAGCAGCACGAGAGTGGAGTAGAGGGCGAGAGCTGCTACTACCACTGCGTCCTGTGCAACTATTCCACCAAGGCCAAGCTCAACCTCATCCAGCACGTGCGCTCCATGAAGCACCAGCGCAGCGAGAGCCTGCGCAAGCTGCAGCGGCTGCAGAAGGGCCTGCCAGAGGAGGACGAGGACCTGGGGCAGATCTTCACCATCCGCAGGTGCCCCTCCACTGATCCGGGTGAGTGGGCTCTCGGTGGGCCTGGTGCGGACCCCCCGAGGGCTGTGGTTTGCTGCCGCTGGACCTCGTGTCCGTCCCCGACCTCATAGGTGACACACTGTGTTCTGGAAGGAGTATCGTGAGCGTTCTTGCCTTTTTTTTTTTTTTTTTTTTAACTAAAGGAACTTAGCACCGCTTTTCATCAGGTGTTACAGGCCACTGCCTGGTGAGCAGGACAACTGGAGATGTTTTGTCTTCTATCCCCAAATTCCTCTGGTTATATATACTCAACATTTCACTTTATTACTTTGGATGCACGTAAAGCAAATGCTAAATCATGTGTTGCTCAGTGGTAAGAACGGGCAGTTTGCGGCCTCCAGGCCGGTGCAAGGATGAACGTCAGAGGGGATCAGCATAGCTGGCACTGGTTCTAAACATTTTCTCGGGTTTGGGGGTGTGCCTGCAAGTCGTGACCCCGCGCCGCCTGCTTCTCTGCAGAGTCAGGGTCTTCCAGGGGGACCTCGCCCTCTCTGCCTTCCTTTCTGTGCTCCTACCATGGCCGCCTCCTTCTGGGCCATGCCTCAGCCTGTCCCCGTCATCAAACCACCCTTGAGAGTTCACCACTGACCTCGGATGTGCCCAATCCAGGAGCTGCCTGCAAAGCCTCCTCTTCTTTCTGCGGTCTCTGAAAGTATTACATGGTTCCATCCCTGAAGTTCCCTTCCCTGAGCTTCCAGGGTGTATTTCTCTCTTGTCTTCCTGCTTTTCTTGACAGTCTTTCTGTGCCCACCCCTGGCTCATGGTATTCAGTCGGCCCCACATGCTGACATGAGCTGGGCATCAGGCCCTTGCCCTTGGCTCCCAGCCTTTTAAAGCTTTGATCTCCTGGCGGTACCAGATGCACTTGAGACAGCTCCCTGCATTTCTCGTTGGTGCCACGTCATGGGCTCTGAGCTCACCACTGTGTCCTCCAGACTCCCCTCTCCTGGGGGCACAGTGTCCCACCACCTGGTGCCACTGGAAACTCAGGGCCATCCTTTGTCCATTCATCGCTTGTGGCACTGTCTGCCCCTGAGCTGTAGTGGCTGAGTGGGGGTTTTTAATCTCAAGTTTACCAAATTTTTCATTTTTTCTAGTTTTTAAAGGCAACAGATTATAGAAACCTAATGAAAAAATGTCATGACCCTCCCACATCCCATTGCCCAGAGCAGTATTTCTTAATGTGCTTCTACTACTGGTTCTTGATGATATTTTTTTTAATGTTTTAGACATTATCTATTGACTTTCTGCTCTGAAAGAAGGGGATTTCACTAGTACACCGTTCTACAGACTACATGCTCACCTGCTCACACACACCCCACCCACAAACTCACAGACACCCCAAACTACACACGCACACCCTGTGCCCTTTACACCACATTCCCCAGCCCCCCTGTCTACCCATTCTTCCCCTCCCTCCATCATCCATGATGATTAAATAATAATTTTGGGTTATATTAATATTCAGTGTTTTCGTTATTCTAACTCTATAAATATTAATCATAGCTGAGCCATGTAGAGTTTTATAATTTCATTTACCTTCTTGTACAACTTTTTATTTTCCCTGGTTTTCTAGGTACCTATGATTAATTCATGGCTAGCCCTCTGCCAGAGTAGACATTTCTAAATCTCTGAAGGCCCAGCCAGATTGCTTGTTCACTGAGCTGCGTTCCCTCCTGGAGGCATCTTTCCTGTGCCTTCCAGAGCCCTCTGCCCCCTGACCCTGTCCCCACCCGCCCCCCACTGCTCCTTTGCCCCCCCACCACGTAAATGAAATGACTGGATATCCCAAGGGGGGAGATTGTGTCCTCCCTGCTGGAGTAGCTGAGGTTTCATGATCACAGCAGAAAGGCCAGTCCTCCTGGCAGGCTGGGTGACTCATTTCTTCCGGAACCCAGGATAATTTCTTGGGTACCAGGATAATACTCGTCACCTCTGGATTGCTGCACAACTGTCCTTTCCTGTATTTTTCAAATGCCTCTTCTGGTTAAAGTTCAAATGCCGTAATGTCCGGGTCTCCTGCTTGGCGTGTGACCCCGTCCCTCTGCATGTGAGCACTCAGGAGTGAGGCATGAAGCAGGCACCCGCAGACCCATCTGTGCCCGAAGACTGAGCGCATTGTGCCATCTGGCTGTGGGGACCTCATTTTGGCCTCTGTGTCATCCTTCCATTCCCATTATTTTGCTGTGGAATCATTTTACAGGATTCTCCTTCCTCTGCCAATAAATGCTGACCTATTTATTTTAGGGTTGGTGGGTTTTTTTGTTTTGTTTTGTTTTAATTTTTTTTCTTTTCTTTTTCTTTTTCATTTTCTTTTTCTTTTCTTTCTTTCGTTTTTTCTTTCTTTCTTTCTTTCTTTCTTTCTTTCTTTCTTTCTTTCTTTCTTCCTTTCTTTTTCTTTCTTTTTCTTTCTTTCTTTCCTTTCTGCCAGCTCTGCATACGTCATTGTTTTAATCTTCTGTTAAAAGCCGGTCCCTTTTGCCCTTCAATTCTTTCTTTCACTCTACTCAGAATTCCCTTTTTATTAATGAGGTGCCCCAAACTAAATAGTGTACAGCTGCCATTTCACCCGGGGTCTATGGACTGGAACAAACGGTTCCCTGTTTTATAATGTAATACTTCTATTTATGCAGTCCGCTCTGGAATTGCTTTCTTACACCATTGCCTTCTGGGTTTCTCTCATTTAATGCGTATTAGAAGTTATTTTTCCCCCTGAAGTGTATGAGCAACTTTAGTCTAGATGATAGACTTCCTTTCTGTATTTCAAAATCCTTTTGTATTGTCTTTGGCCTGAAGTCCTGTTTTGGCTCTGCACCCTCCTCCCTCCCCAACCCCCGCCCTCCTCCCACTCACGCTCTACTCAGGCTAAGTCCACACTCTTCGCTAACGACAAAAGGACAGATTATTAGGTAATAGTCACATTGACATTAAAAGTAACTCGGTGCCCTTTCAGAAACCCCTTTACGACAGCTCATCTTAAAATATATCCTCCCTCCCCCCAGGGATTGGCTTTTAACTTCTTGAAAGAATGTTTTTTAAGAAAAGGAACATTGTGGACCTCATAGAATGAAGACACGGAAGGTCATCAACTTCAAATTTATCAACAGAGACTTGATCACATATTCTCGATTTTCTCTTCTCTCACGTAAGGGTCAGGACATTGATCTTTAGCTGGAAACATCAGCTGTGTAGCGTGAAGAAGCCTCAGGGAGTCTTTGAGCACCTTTTGGGGACCTGCTTGTTCTGCCTGTAAGCTGCTTGTAAATGGTGTGCCGTCTGGAGTGTTCTCTATGGGCCTCCTGTCAACATCTAGTTAAATGATGGTGTTCTCCTCTCCTTTCCTCCTCTGTTGTTCATACACCAGAAAGTGTTACAGAAGAAATAACTTCCTTTTCTTCTGTGAGCTCAGGACCTCCTACCCCAGGCCCCTGTTGTTCTCCACCCCCCACCCGCAGGTACCCAGGCTTCCCTTGCTGCAGCTGGTGGGGAGAACTCCGGGAGAGTTTCTTCCCTCTGGTCGACAAAAGTAGCTCTTCAAATTTTACCTGTTCACTTAGGTCAGTATGTTTTCCAGTCAGTCCAGTTCACCACATAGCCTGCCAACCCTGTGTGAGTTTGGAAGTATGGAGAAGGAAGAACTGAAGTTGTCTGCTGCCCTTCACAACTCTGCGGTCCTAGCCAGAGTTGACACCTGTCCCTGATCGTGTGATCCCCAGAGAGGCCTCATGGCCAAACATAAAACCTTTAGGTCCTGCCCTGCACCAAAGGGCTAAGTCTTTTGGTTATTGGAGGTGCGCTAATAATTAGGCCACTGTCCTCTACCTGGTCCTGCTTGTGGTCCAGCTTTACCCTTATGTCAGTGGACAAGCCAAGTCCTGTATCATAGCATCCTTAACCTAGCATGACAGTTCTGTGGTTATGCTTAACAGCCTCACCACCACACTAGACAGACAGACACACACACACACACACACACACACACACACACACAGAGCAGGGCTTCCCATTTCAAAAAACGACTTGGAAATATGCAGCTCCGAGAAAACAGGTCATGTTCCCTGTCACACCCCGACCCTGGTCTTGTTGTTTGGTTATTTACTTGAGTGCATGTTCTGCAAGACTAAGTGGTGTCTTGACTTTGTTGGGATTCGGTCTTTTCATTTCATCCTTATAACCAGGTGGAGGTAGAGAAAGCCCATTGTTACGTGCTGACGCACCGGATTCTCTCTCTCAGGGCTGGCACTGGCTATTTACTTCCCCTTAGTTGACCAGAAGATCTTGAAAGATGGAAAGCTCTCGCAGGTGGGTCATGTGTAGGATCAGCTTCCCTGTTTGCTTATGAAAAAGGCATTTCTGGCTCCCGGGTGAAACTGTAGTTAATTTCACTCTCCCGGTGCCCTGAGCTTCGAGGAGACAAGAGGCCTTTTGTGTTCCTGCTGTCTGCCTGCGTCCTCCTCCTCGTCCTCCTTTTTTTTCTCTGTCTCACCCTTGCCTTAACTACTTTTTCCTTCACGTAGTCCTGGATCTCCAAACTTCGTCCAGATGTAATTTAACGGTTCTTAATCGCATACCGACTTGCATACAAGACTTTGCATAAGTTGAGGGACGCCGCTGACGACGTCTCCTCTCATCTCTTCATGTGGATTCCCTGGTGCACAGGCCAGCCCAGGCATTCGAGGCAATCAGATGATGACTCAGTTTACAGAGATAACAACTGTTCAGAGTCTAAGAGAATATTTTGTTTGGAGCGGAAGCTGGCATCCCCCTTTCCTGACACATCTTTGGCGCTCGAGATAGCGAATTCCTGGGGTCGGGAGGCAGAGGCCAGCCAAGTGATGATGTGGATTTGGTGACAACCTGTACTGAAACACTCACTGGCTTCGCTTGATGGATTATTTTTTCGATCAACTTCCAGGGAGTTTTGCCTAACTTTTAGAGCCTAAGAGAGTAAGAAAATGTTTTTTCAGCTTTCTCATTTTTGTTCCGTTTTTATTTTTCAAAATTGGGATAGGGCTGCCCTCTAAGTATGAAGTACATGATTTTGTTTTTGTTTTTTTTATAAGTAGCTAAATTATATACAATTGTAGTATAATTTTTCTCATAGCACTGAAATATGTTGTGGCCAGTTCTGTAATTCTGAAGCACTGTTTTTGTAAAACCGAACAGCAGTGTTCTTTCTTTTTTCCTTTTTAGTGTATGTCTCGTTGATGGGACTTGGGAAAGGCATAGGGCTACCATATTTCTAACTAAAGACGTGGAGTGTAAAGAGCACATCCAACAAATCAGAGTGAGTGAAATTTTAAGCACTTACGGAGGAGTGGAGAAAACAGGACTTTATCTGTTTTAAATACATTCCCTGATAAGGACTATTGGGACAATAGAATTGTAAACTTCAGTGTGCTTTTTGGAAAGGTGTTTTACAACACACAGATAAAGAGATATCATTATATATCAGCACGAAAGGGAGCATAATACCATTAAAGGAAAAAGTGGAGTTTAGGGAATGACATGATTTGGTTCTGTTAGTTTGATTACTTTGATTCTATTTTTGAAAAGTATTCTTCTTGAAGCTTTTAACATAACCAAGAGTTTGTAATTGGCGTCTCTGGCTGTTTCGTGGGTGGGCTCTACTTACGTGGAGTCTGATAGGGTGTCAGGCACACGGCAGGAGCTCACATATCCATGGTGCTTGTAGCTAGAGAGACCAGCATGGTTGCTACCGGTATATATACCAGGGAGTAAGTCTTGGTTGCCTTTTGTTCGTGGAGTTAGTTTGCTGTTTGTCACTGGAAAGTGTACGGAGTTTGATTACAGTCTGATCCTCTTGCATTTTGCATCTATGTGGAGAGGACAGGAGTAGTCTTCAGGGTGTACACTGTCTTGTTTTTCTGTTGGAACAGAGTCCCTGATTTGCCTTAATTAGTCCTCTAACAATCTACAAAGGTCAGCGCCAATTGCCTGTTCATTTACATTTGTAATTGTGATGGCTTCTGATTACATATTCCTTGTCCTAGTCCTTCCTCAGAGTATGTGCCTGTGTGTCCTCCCCTCCCCCTCCTCCCACACCCCCGCACACGCACCAGGCCATTGTGGAAGCCACGGGTCTGACTCCCCGTACAAGAAACCTTGGTGGTGAGGACCCAGTCTTCTCTCCAACTTCAGCGTCTGTTCTAGAAAGACGTCTTCAAGAGGTTATTGCTTCTAAGTTAGGAATATGATGAAGCCAGAGTCAGGCAAGCAAATTACGTCGATACCAGGCAAGAAATCTGAGAGCCATTATCTAGGAGCCTTCTTGAACTGGGTAATTAAGGGCAATTAAACTTTTCTGCTTGCTCTCTGCAAAATATGCTGATGATCTGGTCTGTTGGAAGGTGGACACGTGCAAAGTGCAGTTTTGCTGCTGTCCCGTGCCCCTGGTCTGGAAAGGTCTCTCCAAAGAGGATAAGACCACCCATTGTTGTCGCTTGGGCAGTAGGTCCAGAGTCTCCAACCTCCCGTGTAATCTGTTTTCTCTCTGTCTTCTCCAGGACAGGCTAAGATCCATACCAAGACATTGACCTTTCATTTATTCTTTTTAAAGATTTTATTTATTTACTTATGAGAGACACAGAGAGAGAGAGAGAGAGATTGAGGGGGGCAGGCAGAGACACAGGCAGAAGGAGAAGCAGGCTCCATGCAGGGAGCCTGACATGGGACTCGATCCCGGGTCTCCAGGATCAGGCCCCGGGCTGAAGGTGATGCTAAACTGCTGAGCCACCTGAGCTGCCCGGACATTGACCTTTTAGAAGTTATTTAAAATCTGGCTGCGGTTGGCCAAGTTCAGTGATTCTCACCACCCTTTCATATTCTAGATCTGCCATTCACCAGTTAATTTGTTTTTATGGGATGATCAAAGCTACTAGGGGTTGGTTGGTTTGTTTTATATCAGTATATAAAACTAGAGCATATATTGCCCCGTACAGTGGGCTGTACACACGGCCACATGCTGCTGGGCTCTGTAGCCTTGTTCCTGGTTGGTGGCTCTCGGTTGTCCTCCATACTGTCCTCTTAGGGAGGTAGCAGAGTGTGCCCTCGTGGCCACCCAGTGCTGTCTGTTCTGAGAGGCAGCAAAAGCATGGCCACTCCCTTCCAGGGAGGGTAATAATAAGGGGCACTGCAAAAGAAAAGAAAGAAAGAAAAGAAAAAAGGCACCTGTTGGTGGTTATTGGAATTAGGAGAGATGTACACGTGTATGTGTGTGTGTGTATTGAGGGTCAGCATTGGGTGGTGCCCTGTTTAAAGGAGCCCCAAAACACAGGAGCCCCCAGGGGAGACTTAGAATGACATACCATACCAAGTGTTATTTTAATGAAACCTTTATGCCAACTCACCTTTGAAAATGGATGTCCAAGGAACTTGAAAGTGTGCAACATGACCTTCAGTGAACATCGGTTGTTAGCCAGCGAGTGGGTGTTCTGTACCTGGATTTCATTCAAGGGGAGGGACCTTGTGATGACAATTATCACAGGAGATGGCAGCCGCATCATGTGTGCATATCCCTCATCTCGGCCTCTGTACTTAATACCTTTTGGGTCGCCCAAATGTATTTTTCAAGAGCAATAATGACTTGTATTTGTTTTGCCCTTATAAATGTGCAAAGAATCCCTTTCTTGGGCTACTTACATTCTATATTAAACTCGTTCCTGACCTTGGTTGGGGGCCGGGGAGGAAAATAGAACATGCATCTCTTTGCTTACAGAAATAGCTCAAAGGCTTCTCAGACTTAGAGATGTTAAGGAACCCCCTTCAAACTGTGACCCAATTATGAGAATTATAGCCACATATGATTTTTTTAAACATTGACTAGAAGTGAAAAGTTTTGTGTCCTTCCAGATCTGTATAAGCACTGTCCATAGCTCCCTGATTGTTGGGTTTCCAGAGCCCTGAGAGCAGCAAGGCAACTCCTCTACATTCGTTGCCTGCCTGTCCAGTATTATGGTAGCTATGGCTACATGTGGCTGTTGAAGTTTAAATCAGTTAAAGTCAAATAAAAATTTAAAATTCAGCCTCTGTGTCATCCTAGCCAAATTTCAAGTGCTTAATACGACATGTGGCTCCCAGCTACCTTGGTGGACAGTACAGGTTCAAAGCATAGTTGGGAAGGTTCTTTTGGACGGTGCTGGATCCT
Organism: Otocyon megalotis megalotis; assembly: GCA_017311455.1. NCBI lineage: Eukaryota > Metazoa > Chordata > Mammalia > Carnivora > Canidae > Otocyon > Otocyon megalotis. The sequence continues at coordinate 24,882 of JAEUCK010005631.1, read as the reverse complement.
CACTGGCATCCCTCAGATTTCTGACAGGCCCAGGCTGGATTTGAGCTGCATTTTTCTATAGTGTTCTTCAGCTTCCATTTTAAAGAGCATGGTGCCCACCCACACTACCTGCTTTCGGTCATCCTGGGTGGGTATATTCTTTATTGCTTTCCCATCTCTCTTTCTGCTGCTTTTTCCCAGTATGAGAGCAGATAGGCTTCAGATAGGCACGTAAGTGTCTTAGCAGTGTTGAGGGAGTTTGATCAGGCTTTCTCAAGATGTGTCTTTCAGAGTACATGCTGACGGGCTTTTTATGGTTCACACCTCAAGACTATCTTGAGACCTTTGGTGTATATGTTAACAAAAGGAGCTATTGATTGCTTTTTAAACGATCCTTGACCTTTGCTCTAATTAGAATATTAAAAATTGGACAGTGTGTGATTTTTCTTGGAACAAACCTGTTGTTTTAACTTAAAATTTTAGCTCAAACTGTCATCTTCTTATAAAGTCCAAAAAAAAAAAGAAGAAGAAGAAGAAGAAGAAGAAGAAGAAGAAGAAGAAGAAGAATCTGTGTTCTTTTCTTCCACTGTTTTCATTGGTTTAAAATCCTGAGTGTAGGACAGAGTTTTTCCTTCTGGACTGCCTTAGTTTGCTTCGGGCTGCCACACCAAAATACCGTGGACTGAGTGGCTTAACCAAGAGAAATTTGTTTTCTCCAAGTTCCGGAGGCTGGGAGCCCAAGACGCAGTTATTGGCAGGTTCCATTTCCCCCGAGGCGCATCTGCCCGGCTGTGAGGCTGCTGCCGCCTGTTCCCACGTGGCCCTTCCTGTGTGTGCACCTCCCCGGTCCTCTGCATGTCGAGCAAGGACACCAGGCAGGCTGGCTCAGGGCCACCTGAGCGGTCTCCTTGTGCTCGATCGTCGTTTCAGAGGCCCTCTCTCCAAACACAGTCACACCTGAGCAGCTGGCTCAGGGCTGCTGGTTAGGGCTTCAACGTCAGAGTTGCGGGGGGGGGACACAGTTCTGCCTGTCGCGTGGGCTTTCTGAGGACCCCCGAGGCCTGTGGCGGGTTCCTTTCCCCTTGGCCCTTTGAGGGGAGGGAGGGGGAGAGTAGAGGTGGACGCGGAGGTGCAGGGAGGCTTGCCTGTCCCCCACGGCTCCCACCCTCCATCCTCATTGAGGCCCCGGCGTGGCAGGACCCAGGGCCAGCTCCCTGGAGGAGACTCCGGAGGAGGGTGGAGGTGCCCAGGACCCTTGTCAGCTCAGGAGCACCATGCCCGTAGAGCCTGCGTCACCGGGGTCCCTTGCCTGTCCCGGCCCAGCCCCCTCGCACACCGGGGAGCCCGGGACAGCCGGCCCAGTGCCCTGTGCAGCGCGGCTCTCCAGCTCCTGAAACCTGCTCCCAGGTCTCAGCACCAGTAAAAATCGTCCTTGGGGGGTGCCCCTTGTGGGGCTTGGGGAGAAGGTTTGGGCAGGAGGGATTTATAGCCATAGCGACTCCTTACCGTCGCCCACTGGTGCTTTCGGGGGCGAGCAACACTCACTGGGTTTGTGGAGAGTGTTGGGCAGCTCTGGTTTTTTGTTTGTTTTGTTTTCTGTTGGGGTAAATGCCCCCAGGGCCTTGCCATATTCTGTGACTTGTTATGGTGGACAGTTCTGTAGGGTGTCGGTTGGTTGGGCTTCCATCCAAAGGATTTAGATTGCTGGAAGTACCCGAAGGATGTTTTATTATTTGCTTTCACCCTCTTCCGTGTTGAATACTCCATGCTTGATGTTATAGGAAGGGCCCAGTGCAGAGGTTTTCAGCCTTCATAACTTGCATTTAGGGCCTATCTCCATGTCTGTAGGGCAGGTGCATCCTCATCCCCAATTCCGATCTCAGTAAACATGAGCCGGGGATGCAGGCTTTAAAGCCAGCCTCCAGAAGGGTCTTCCTTTACTGCAGCAGCATAAAGCAGAAGCTCTTCACCCCTTCACAGCCGACTGTCGATGTCTCGAGGCTCTAGGTTCCCAATGTTGTGGGCTGTCTGTGCTCAGTGCCCTGTGGGACTTGCGGCTGCCATATTGGACACTGCAGACAGCAGACATTTCCTTCCCAGTAGAATGTTCTCGTGGGCAGTGCAGCTCTAGACAGCATCAAGGCTGCTGTCGGAACCAACGCTCAGGGCGATGCTCTACCTGCTGTGTCTTCCCTCATTGCTGTGGGTTGGCTGACTCATCCAAGGGATAAGTAGTGCTTTGCCCCAGGGACAAGGTTTTTGATATCTAGAAAGGAATGTGGTCCATTGCTGGATTCTCAGTATGGAAAGGAAGAAGCCTGTAGGACTGAGGTGAGAGAAGGGGTCACAGTGATTTGTGACTCTGCACACATCAGAGTGCAAGCCTGGGTCTCCTCTGATGCTTGGCAGTGGTTTACATGGTCTTCTTAACTTTCAGAGTCCTCTGTACTTCTCTTGTGTGAGTTGGTTCCAAAAGCATCGAGAAACCCCAGGGAGTGGCGAGGGTAGCTCTAATCCGGTCAGCTGGGGCAGGGGTCTTCGCTGGAGTGGTTCCAGCCCGTCACCAGCACAAGAACCTTGTGAGACCCTGGTGTGATGGGGATGTGGCCATCCACATCCTGGCCATCTGCCATGCAGACTGCTGTCCACCCCAGGCATTTTTATGGTAATAGCAGGAATTTTGTAGTAGACATTAGCTGGAATTTGGCTTGCTGGGTCTTAAATGATTAACAAAGCAACAGCAAAGGCTCTTTGGCAGTACAAATCAGAACAAAATAAAGACTGGGCCACAATTTTTTAAAAAGAGTGGGAAAAGGACGCCTGAGCGGCTCAGTGGTTGAGTGTCTGCCTTTGGCTCAGGGCGTGATCCCAGAGTCTGGGATCGAGTCCCATATCGGGCTCCCTGCATGGAGCCTGCTTCTCCCTCTCCCTGTGTCTCTGCCTCTCTGTCTCTGTGTTACTCATGAATAAATAGATAAAATCTTTAAAAAAATAAAAAGGGTGGGAAAGTTTGGACAGTACAAGGAGGATGGGCATGTGCTAAAGACTTGGGAAACGAAGAGGTGAAGATACGGTGTAGGTAGGGAAAAGACCAGATTTGACCTTTCTTGGTTTTAGAAGAGAACTGTGGCTGGTGAAGATGTGACTGATTTGAGTCCAGAAGTCAAATTCTTCAGCCCTGCAAACACAGACGTGTCCTTAGTATGGCCAGGCACCTCTTTGGGCCCTGGGGAGGCTGCCAGCAGGAGGAGAACACAGAGCCCGGACTTTCCCTCCCGTTGAGGGAACAGACACCAATAAACAGATACAGAACATCAGGTGTGCAAGGTGCTATAAGAATAGAGCCGGGCGGGGCTGAGTAAGATAGTAGAGTTGTTTTTATAAGGTGCCCTGGGAAAAGTCTGTCTGGAGAGGCGACCTTGGAGCTGAGGAGGAAGGCATGAGTGAGAGCGGTCCTGGCAGAGGCCCAGCGAGTGCAAAGCCCCTTGGCTGGGGTTGGAGCAAGAGGGCGGGCAGAGGGCTTGGCGCGGAGGCTGGCTGCTGGGAGATGTGGTTCAAGCAGCCCCATCCCTTGGGCCCTGGCCAGGCGTGTGGTTTTGAATTTTTCCCCCATCAATATGGGGTCATTGGCAAGGTCTGCGTAGGGGAGGTGACAGTGTGTGACTTACACTACTAGTCAGGTTGCTGTGGAAATTTGCATGTCCAGCAGAGTTCAAATATGAGTTGTGTCCTTCCCCATCACCCTGCCAGGCAGGGAGGAAAGGGGTGACTGCAAGTAGAAGGGGTGCCACTGACCCTGAACTGCCCCAAGGCTGCTCCTGGGCCCCAGCATAGCACTTTGCCATCCTCTGCCTTAGCCCCGAGGGTCAGCAGCTTTTTTTTCCAAAAACAAAATCCTTAACTGGTGACTCATCCTCTAAGTGTGAAGCACAGGAAAGACTTGTCCTTTTGACTTGAGGATGTGTTGTCTCTACTACAGTGTAAACACCAAGCACAAGAATGAGAAACTGTCTCTGGGCAGGGTGTGTGTTAGGATGACCAAGGCAGAGGATCAGAACCTCCCATCTCCTCCCACCCTCCACCTTCTTTCTGATGGGCACTGACAGTGCACAGAACCTGGTGGACAGGATTGCCATGTGCATTTCTTTCTTTCTCTCTTTCTCTCTTTCTTTCTTTCTTTCTTTAGATTTTTTATTTATTTATTCACGAGAGATAACAGAGAGAGGGGCAGAGACACAGGCAGAGGGAGAAGCAGGCTCCATGCAGGAAGCCTGATGTGGGACTCGATCCTGGCTCTCCAGGATCACGCCTTGAGCGGAAGGCAGATGCTCAGCCATTGAGCCACCCAGGTATCCCAACCATGTGCATTTCTGAAACAAGAATTTCATTTCACTGCCTGCTGCTGTACTCTAAACAGGACTCAGTGCCCCGACACCTTTGTCATCTTGATGTCTTCGCTGCTGCGTGTCCAGAGGTCATTATCCCACTCAGGGGGGCCAGTGACCCAGCTCTGATTTGCGTGCCTACGCAGCCTTTCACAGCCAGGCCTGATCTAATTCCACAGCCATTTTATTCTCGGCGGACATGTGCCTGGACCCCAGGCGGGTCTGAAGACTTCCTCAGAACACATAAGACCAGGGAGATTTGTGCCATACTGTACTGTTTTCTCTGGGCTTTGCTTTAATCAGGAATGCAGACTGGTGTGTGTTTGTGTGTGTTTCCAGTAGATGGTATGCAGACACGGGGCTTTTGGTCCCTTTTGTAAGACACGGGACCAAGTTTTACACGGCCAATTGGGGAATTGTGACTCATTTTCAGTAACTGTTTTAGGGCCACTCCAGCCCCCTTTGGGTCCCTTCCCCTTGGCATTGTCAGGCTCATGTTGAAAGATCCCTGGAGGGAAGGATGTTGGTATGTATCTTGGGTATTTGGAAAGAATTTTTCAGCCACACCTGGCTGCCCTGTGTGAGGACAAATTTAATTTATTTTAAAAATCTGGCCACAGGCGGTCTGTTCTGTTTGTTTCTTTGGTGGGGGGCGGGGGGGGGTGAATGGGAAGAGGAGCAGCAAGCTAGGGTTTGCGTTTGTTTTCTTCCAGATTTGACCAGCCAGCAGGAGAGATAATCTCTAAAGGATATGAAAGGTTTAATCATTTTAATTTTGTTTTTATTAAAGTTTATCATAACTTTTTTTCCCCCCAACATGCCCTGGAAGAACAGAAGGGAGACAAGAGGAGGTAACATAAATATACACAAACCCTCAAGCATTTGGTTCATAAAACTCTCTAATGGGCGGCACCACGTGGGGAGGAGGTGTTTGGAAGGCTGGGGACATCGGGCTGACCAGGGCATGCTGTGACAGCCCCAAAATGTGGCTGGCACATCAGAAGCTCCCCGTCCACCTCCAGCACACGCTCAGTGCAGGGAGCTCACGGCTTTCATTGCGCAGAAAGAGCACCAGCGCCAACTGTTGTCCTGTTCTCTCTTAGTTCCCAAGTGGGCCGGATCCCTAAGCCGTTTCTAGCTGGAGAAGGCCACACGAACAGAGAACAAGAGAACGTGCCTCTGTTAGACTCCTCTAACTCCGTATCGTAACAGTGAAATACTGAAACCTGGAGAACACGAAGACTTGCTTTAGGCCAAACCTCTGATGCGGCGTGCTTGCGTTTTATGAAACACCAGCGGTCTTTAGTGTTTGAATAAGCCTGTCCCATAAATTATGGTAAAGCAGAGCAGGTAGGATCCTAGTTTAACAGTTCTTCTGGCTCATTTTCCCCGTCGGGCAGTAAAGTAAGTTTGTGTCAGAGTTAATTGACGTGGCCGGCGCGGCCAGGGTGTGGGCTGGAGCCACTGCAGCCCCGCGCCGGACCCCGTCCTCCGTGGCTCGGAGCAGGGGCATGAGTGTTGGGGTGTCGGAGTCCTGCTGCCGAGACCCGATGGGCCGGGGCATACCCCCCGCCCCCCAGGGATGAAATCCCGCTCGCCGCTCCGTTCTCACGAAGCCTGGAAGCTCCACTTGCCCACGTCGGCCGTTTCTTTAAGCAGCAGGATTAAAGCTTTGTCATCTCGTTAAACCTGACTTGACGCAGGTAGTTCACCTTCACTGAGGCCTGACGTGTGCGGGTCTTGAAGTGTTGGTGCATTAGAGCTTCGAGTACTCTATCTGCTGTTCCTCGGGGGCAGCTGTGATGCACCGCGTGCACACCGCCCCAAGGCTTCTGCCAGCTGCTGCGTGAGTCAGCGGCCTGGTCCCAGCAGGCTTTGTGGTCGTGGGTTCCGTCAGGGTTCTTGGGGGCTGGGGACCCCCTGGGCTTCTGGGCTGTGCCTGGTGGTGCCGGGGCTTCCGCGAGGAGGCGTGTTGGGGGGAAGGCTTCCCTGCAGGGCTGCGTCCACACCCGGCCAGGGCTCCCCACTGGGAAAGAGACCCAGACCCAGACGCCGCTCCAGGCTTGCAGGCATCTGCCACGCCCAGCTGGCCGTGTTCCCGACGCGCCAGTGTGCCAAGCAGTCTAGCAGCCTGGGACTTTGGAATTCTTTTATGGGAGTAACTTGAACCAGCGAGGGGCAGCTTTCTTGGTCACTCTCAGCTGGAGTTGTAGGAACAGTGGAAGCGAACAAACGCCCATACCTTTCCCCGTGGGCTTATTGACTAGGGCTGGCTGTCCCCAGGTTAGGCCGCCCTCACTGCCGGTCCCCTGTGCCGGGCTTCTGTCTCGGGTTGATCACAGAAAATCTGGTTTGTATAGGAGGGCTTGATCCTGTATTTTTTGAAGTTAGATAGACTACGAAGATCGTAGTAGGTGGGGAGACAAACAGACAAAACTACTATTTTATCGTAGCATTCAGCTGTGACTTACAGGGACACTCCGAGAGTGGCATGAATGAATTGGAGTTTCCGTTTTCCTTGGCATACTGACTTGAGAGGCGCACAGTCCAGTGCAGGAGGGAAGGCCCCACAGAATGAGTAGGGACCCACCTTCCTTCCATGTGTCCAGACGGCCCTGGTGGCTCCAGCACCAAGCTTCTTCATGCATCTCATTGCCTGGAACTTGGTTGCATGACTCTTCCCACGCAGTGGAGCCTGGGAGATACAATTCTTAGCTGGAGGTACTGCCTCCCCAAATAAAATGAGTGCTCTGTTCACGAGGAAGAGCAGTTATTACGAAGGCAATTAGGAATCTCTGCCATGCATCTTTTAAAGATAAGGAGAGGATTAAGTAAACTGTTATGATTATGTGGTGGAAATCTGGATAGCCATTAAGAATGTTCTTGATTAATATTTAAGGATGTAGAAGCAGTTCAATAGACAGGGACGCAAGTCACGAGATCCTATGTGATTGTCCTAGTTTCCTTTAAAACATATATAAATATACTGAGATGGTTATGGGTGATTTTTATTTCCTTCATATTTTTGTGTGTGTGTGTGTGTGTGTTTTCAAGATTATCAACAATAGGCACTTACAGCTTTTACGATGGGGGAGGGCGGGAATAGCAAACTTTAAGTGTAAAGAGTAGAGAAGTTGATAATTACTACCTCACATTTGAAATACACTTGATGGAAAAAATAAAATGAGTAATAAAGGGGAAAATCTATAAACACGTAATGATAATGGGATGGTGATGGGTAACAGTAGTGCTATGGATTCATCAAGAACAAATCCCATCATCCTAATAAGATGAAATGAAATAATGTATGTGAATTCTCATTGAAACGGGAAGCTGTATTGTACAAATACAAACTTATATTCTGGGGACTCTCAGTGTACTTCAGAAACACTCAGCATTTTTTTTTTCAAGGTTACTCAGTGGTAACTCTCTTCCTCGTTCTTGCATTGGAAACTCTGGAGATGTGCGGAGCTTTGCAGCTGTTTCTTATGCACCTGTTAGTTGTAAACACTAGTGTCTGTGAGGGATTATAAGAAAGTAGAGAAGTGATCCCACCTATGATCTTTTTTTGGTGATAAGAGACACACACAAGATTTAACAGGGTTCAAGATGACCCACTGTAATTACCACATAGTAGGTCACGGCAATAAATATCCTGCAATTCTTGAGTAACTGGGGAAACTCTGAGGAGCAGGCTAACCTGTTCCTGGAAGATGAAATGGGTGGGAGCAGGCGGAGGAAGAGGACCCAGGGGCATGGGATGAAGTGCATGGGTTTGGATGAGGGGTTCAGGAGCCGGTGAGCAGGTAATTCTAGCTGGAGAGAGGATGTAGGGCCAGGATCAGCATCAACAATTGGAGTCCCGTTTTCTTCCATCGTTTGTCTCGAGCTTCCTCTCTTTCCCCTCCACCACGATTAGTCTGCTCTTTTGAAAGACAAATAGGATTACAAGTGTGAATATCATAGACTTATTAAAAACAAACACATAAAAACTCCCCTGTTCCACAATCTGATCAGACTCAGAGCCTAAAGAGAAATTTTCGCATGTTGGAACCCGACTAAAACAACGACTAATAAATAGGAATAACGTATTGATTTTTGGGCTACTGTGTGGAGGGCAACTCCAAGTGCTGGGGACAGCTCTGTTTTTATTTAATATTTTCATTAGTCACTTGAAAACGATAAATAGTAAATGAAATTTCCATATAGTCTAAAATGCTTATGTAGTAATGTGTATGATTGCAAATATTTAACAATAGGAAAATTAAGTAATTGACTAGGGGTGTTAGGAATCTTACTGTATTTCATTTTAAATTTGCATTTAAAATTTTTTTATTTTGATATAACTTTAGGCTTACAGAAAAATAAAGAGTAAAAGAATTCTTATAAACCTTTATCCAGATTCCCCAAATCTTAACTTTTACTGCATTTGCTTTACCAAGCTCTCTGTTTCACACCCTCTCATCCTCTACATACATGTGTAAAATGCATATGCGGTTATGCACATTGTTATTGTTCCTCTTGCTCGTTTCAGCCACGGTGCCCTTTGATCTCTAAATATGTTAGTGTGTATTTCCTAAGCACAGGAACACAGTCTTAAATAACCACATAGAAATTACCCAGATCAGAAAATAGCATTGATACAAGACTTCTTGGTAATCTACAGATCTTGCTCAGCTTTTCCCAGTAATGTCCTTTCCATGAAAAGAAAATCCCAGATCACTGGTTGCATTCAGCTGTCCTCTCCAATGCCCTGTAATGGGGAATAGATCCTCAGTCTTTCCTTTTTTCTTTTACACTCTCAAAATATTTGATGATGAATACAGGTGCATTATTATGTAGAATGTTCTTCAATTTGGGTTTGTCCGGTGTTTCCTTATGATTGGAATCAGCCTTTGTGTTTTGGTAGAAATTCCAAAAAAGTGGCATCATGCTCTTTTGAGAGCATCCTCTGACAGAGGGACATGATATGGATTTGTCTCTTCATTGATCACTTAGTTATAGTGATATGTGATAGTTGATGGTGAAGCTTGTGTAAAGTAAAAGATGGAGGAGGCTCTGGGCTAGTGGAGTGAGGGCTTAAGAGTGAGGCATTTCCTGCTCTTTAGGTAGTTCTATCTGGAAGAAATCGGGAGAAAGCAGCTAAGTATGACTGCAAGGTGCCTGGTGTGGGTACTGAGGTGGGTTCTAATGCTCCAAGTGGGAGAGACTAAGTTGAGAAGCCAGTGTGGGCAGAAAAGAGCATGAAAAGGATGTTATTATTGAAGCCACACATTCTTCCCTCATCTCCCGCTTTTCTAAGGAAATATATCACTTAACTGGTGCCACAGAGTCTTACACATAATTATGTGCTGTTTATTTATCTCATATTGTTCCAGAAAGGTTTGATAGCCTCATTTGGCTGACTATTTAACATCTTCTTACTCTTCATCCCCAAAATCTTAAACCTCCACGGAGCTGGCGGTGTTTCTTAGGCCACTGTGATCGGTAGCACCTGACCCAGGACCCATCCTGTTGATCAGTAGCTCAGCCAAGGCCATGCTTCTTTGGGTGCCGTCTTGCTAGATTCCTATGGGCCCTGCAGTGGGCTCTGAGACGCCCTGTCCCACACGCTTACTCTGTTCTGTCCTCTTTGCTGTTATTATCTCTGTCCTGGTCCACACTCATTGCACCCTTTTAATGACTAGTAGCCCAGAAAAACCTGGAGAGGTTGGTGCATGGACCAGGGTTATCCTTAGAAAAGGAAAACTGCCACCTTGAGAAACAAATGCCTCTTTTGTTTCCTGAAAAATTTCATGCTCTTTCTGGGTCTCTTGCCTTTTACCTTGGCCAGAAAGTGGACAGGAAATGACTACAGGAGAAAAAACAGATAATCCAACCAAAGAACTGTGGATTCTAGGTTTCAGCTGGTGTCAGCAATAAATGGAAGAAGAGTCTGACGGCTCCTTGACTCCAGAGGGCACTAGCTCATCGGATCGCTCCTGACGGTCTTCAGATTTGGGCGTGTTTTGTCTTCCCAAAGAGGTTTCATGTGTCTTTCTATCCTCTGGATAGAATTGGTTGTTGGGAGGGAGGGTCAGGGGGGACGCACAATTGAGAAACAGTCCTTGTCTTCCTACTCTGGATTCCACGAAGTACACCTCTTTGTTTGATACCGTGCACGTTTCCAGGGTTCTGGTGTCTGGGTGATGCCATTCTGGACTTTGCCCTACCCTGCTTCAAAAGTACTGGTTTTTCTGAATTTAGTGTATAACTACTCAGGGTGTTCTCATAATATGCTACCCTGCCATCTCTTGCTTTGTAGAATAGAATTAAGGGTGTGCTCTCTCAGCAGGGGCAAGGATGACAGGTTTCTGGTATGTTCGAGGCTGGTGGTGAGATGCCAATGGATGATCTCATGCTGTGTTAGTGACACTCAACACTGGACCCTCCAGGTCAGTTTTGCTCAGCTCATTGCTGGGAAACATTCATGTCAATGAATTTTTAAATTCATTTTTAATTAGTGTATAGGCAGCTCCCCTCCAAAAGGGAAAAAGCAGTACATGCTTATTATGTCTTAAAATGCCATGTGTGTACGAGGGGTTGAGAAATCACACAGCCCATGAGTACAAGACTTCTGCCTCTCCAAAGATAATGACCTTTCATATTTTGCAGAACTTCCTTCCAGAAAGACTGTAATTTACAGAATGTGGCTATTTATTGCTTATTCTCTCATTGCCAGATCATTTTTTGACATCAGGTAAAGCCGTGATGAGGTTAGTGGGTTTGGGCCTGTGTCGGTGATGGATAGTGCAGCCTGGTTGGGCTCCATGAAAAACCGTCACTCCTTGACATTGAATGTGTTCAAAAAGGTGAAATCACTTAGAAGACCCCCTAGAATAGACTGGAAGGGCCCGTGCACGCCCTCAGACATTCTGCTGTGACCCGGAGTCCATCCCATTTTCCTCTGTGGCCCGTCAACTCTGAGGAAACCCCTCTTTGGTCCTTTTCCATCCTTTCCCATGCAGTGAACATTGGCAACTCTCCAATCAGACCTGGTTGCAAGAGCTTTTAAAAGTTACGTGGGAGTTTAGATCTTGGCTTTTCTGAACTGGCTGACATTGGTCGAGTTATATCCCCCAGAGATTCGTGACCTTTTCAGGTGGTCTGATGAAGGAAATGATCCTTCACCTGAGAAAAAGGCATGCATATAAAAATTTTTGCACATTTACTTTGCGCTCCCGACTGCGCACCTCTAAAGCATCAGTTCTCTCATCTGTGAGAGGGGGTGGCCACGCACCTCTTGGGGGTCGGTCTCATTGATTCTCATATGACAGGTAAGTGAGAGAATGTACGTCGAAGTGCCTCATGTAGCCTGAAGCCTGGCACATTCTTTCTGAGCTTCAGCCTCTCTCATTTCTCTCCCTCTCCTGTTCTCTCTCTCTCTTTTCCAAGCGCAGTGCCTTGACCTACAGTACATTTGGAGGGAGAAAAGTTAGGCTCATTTCATTTTTGGAACACTTGCTAGGACAGAGGCCTGCCAGATTTTCATTTTATCTGTCCACAATGATTTCTTTGTTCCTTTTTTCCTCCCTCCACTTTGGGCTTCTCATGGCCGGAAGCTTCACATTATCTTTCTGGTCTGAGCGTCAGTACACTCGCTTCCTTCCCGTGGGAGGGGTCCCGTGCTGGTTGAGCTTGGGGAAGCCCTGGGTCTGCCTCTCCCACTTACGGTTGCCTCGGAGCTTTGCAGAATCTTCAAGGTGGCATTTCCTCTGTCCTTGGGGGCAAGGGAAGCCCTGCTCCAGATTCCATGCTTCAGACAAGCACGAGTAGCTTAACTACGTCCTTGGCCCACAGGACACTTGGCTCCCCAGGGGGCCTTCCCGGCAGATACCAGGGCCTTCATCAGTGGTGGATTTGGGAGGAGTCCACTGCAATAGTTGAAGACTTTGTTGTGGGTTGGAGGTAACCATGAACATAGTGGTGACTTGCCTCCATGGCCAGTCATAGGCAAGGAGAGGCCCTTTCTGCCTGCCTCTCTTTCTCTTTCCTGTACCCCACCTTATAGGCAGTGGGTCTTGACTCCGGCCCTCAGATCGGGACACTGGGTGGGGACAAGGTCCGAGTTCATTTTTGGCGCTCTCTAGAGAGCAGTCGGGGCTCTGGTGCCAACAAAGGTTTGTGATAGCCCAGGTGGCTGGCATGACCCAGCATGGAACCACTTTGAGGGGAAGGCTCATCTGAAGACCCATGGCCTAACTCAGGACCTAGTGTGCTTGTTTGTGAAGTGGGGGCCCTTGGTGAGGTCGTGCCACAAAGGCACGATTTCCCCATCTGCCTGCCTGGTCCTCAGGCCGGTCCTCGGTCTTGTTGTTTGATTCCAGCTCTGCCTGGATACATGTTGGTCCCCTGAGAACATTCGGTGGTAGGAGTACTTCAAGTCACAGGTTCATTTTGAGAATGTGAAAAACTCTTTTAGGTTCTTATGCTCACGTTCCATTTTTTATATAAAATAGTTCACAGAGGTAGTTGAGCTGGCTGTTGCCAGCCTGAGGGTAGGAAAAAATGCAGAATATATTCTAGGATATTCTGGTAGGCAGACAGATGTTCGTCTCACCTAGCATCTGCTCAGGATCTCTGAGCTGGAGGTACACTCACCCTCATCTTCATTCTTATCCTTAGGATTCCAGAGACCGTCAGTTTTCAGCCCACATCATTGTGACTCAGAAACTGAACACCACTTCCATTGGATTGCCATAGGTTCTATCTTCAGACTGAAACATCTGGATATTTCCAGACAGCTTCCCATGTGGGTGACTGATGGCTTTCATTCTTGGTTCAGATTCTGAGTTAGGCCACAGCTGTTGGAGCTGGAATGGGTAGCCCCAGTGTACATCACCAGTGTGACTGGGGACATGGGTGGCTGAGAAGAGGCTCAGGGGAACATGGGCCACCTGAGGTCAAGCACCTCTCTGCCCTCATGAGTTGGCACTTCATCCACAGGTTTATAGGAAGCTTTCAAAGTTTTATGTGTGTTCATGACAACCTGTTTCCAAGATCTAACATTTAAACTATTGGAGTGGCATGGGAATACTTTGCATCTTTCTGAGACATGGGGTAAGCACCCCCTCACAACCGTGTACAAATACATGGGAGCATAGTACGTTGACTTACTACTAAATAATTGATGTGGCTGTGTGTGTACACGTTCCATGTATGTTTTCTAATGTGTATTTAATGCAGCTTCCTCTGTGCCACGCATATCCAAAGCCTTGCAGGCATGGTCATGAACATGGGTGACACACTGAGGGCCTAGCTGGTGCAAAGGTCCTGGGGCAGTAGGATGGCCAGAGGGGTAGGTGTGTCCTGGGAAACAGGAGGCAGGTAGCAGAGGTCACTAGACCCACCTCTGGAAGCAGAGCCCAGAGTTTGGGGTTTTTGAATGCTCTGAGAGGAGGAGTTTAAAAGTGGCTTGGGATGGTTGGACTCACCCACAGGTTGCATGGCTTATACCTTGTCCTACATTCCTGTGCACATAGAGGCTTTGTCTCAGGAAGTGGAAGACACAGAAAATGAGGCAGAAAAAGTTACATCTATTCTTGTGTGAAATGTACTTAAATCATAAGTACTTTCGCGTTCTTGAATCTTCTGCATCTTGGTGATGTCACTGTTTCAGAGTTTTCTGTGATGTCTTCTTCTAGTCCCGGACTCTGATTTGCAGGGCAGCATTTCAATCTTCCTTAGGGGTGTTGAGTTGTTCTCTTGTTCTCATAGGACTGAAATTCTGATGGTGTAAGGAGTCATTGGTGTAGCAAAATGTTTGTGTGAGTGGAAAAACATTTTCTTTTTACGGACTTTGAGGACTAGTCCAAGATCCAAGTTAGGACTCACTTTTGCTCCCTGGGCTGCAGGGATGCTCACATGGTGGTGCTTGTGCTCACCTAAAATGGGGTGGCCTGTCTGCATCTGAGTTGCTGTCTCTTCTCGTCCTGCGGGTTAGGTTCACTCTGCACTATTACTAATGTGAGAGTCTCCACCAAATGCTTGGAGGAAAGGTCTCATGCCCCTTTGTCTTTGATGGTATTATTCTTCATGTAGAGGTTTAACTCTGCAGAAGCAGGACATGCTGTTGGACATCTGGTGCAAGACAGCCCTGTGGCCGTAGGGGATCTTAGGTACCAAGGCACTTCTGGAAGAAAAGTGTAGACATACGGAGGATGGAGGACATGCCTGTCTGCCAGCTGGACAGCTAGTGGGTTGGTGAAAGAAGGTACAAGAGAAGAGGCGTAAGTGGACTGTTTGCTTTTGGCCAGGGAGGACAACAAGATGAAGGGAAGTGGTGAAAGTAGTGTTTGTAATTTGGAGAAACTCTGAGAGTTTATAATAATTAGTTGATAGACAAGGGATGAATTTTCAAGAGATGGCGAAGCAACAGCCAGGCTTGGGTCAGGATCTGGAAGGGAAGGGTGATGGAGGATTTAGCTAAATCCTTGCCCAGCATGTGAGGGAAGAACACAGAGTGGCAGCTCCAAAGGTGACCTAGAAGTTTGTAAATTATGAAGGAGGCAGACGGGGACAAGTTTTTGGTGTTTGTTAAATGATGAAAAAGGGAAAAAAGTGTACTTTAGCAAGTCTTTTTTTAATAGCTGCTAAATATGTGGATTGGCAGCTTCCCACGGGAACATGGAGACCTCAAGGACGATCCCCTATGAAACAGGGAAGGGCTGTTTGTGCACCGCCCCAGACCCACTGCTTTAGGGGCGACCATGTTTTTCCTCCCTGCCCTAAACAGAAGATCAATTTTCCTGGATGGGAATCTGAATGTATTGAAAATAATTGGCAACGAGAGCAGCGTTAGATATGTGAGTGTGGCCCCCTGAGAGGGAGGACTCCGTCCTCAGGGAAGGGAACATGGTGCCCCAGCTCCTGGGACTCTGGCCTCCCCGTCACGCCAGGACCCACAAACATCCATCACCCCAGGAGGCACCGAAGTAAGAACTCTCCACCCCTTTGGAGACGTCCCAGTTGTGACTTTTGAAATAAGCTCCTCTTTTCCCTGTTTTTGTTGTTGGTCCCCCATTTCTGAAAACCAGACTCAGCATCTTGTGGCCTGGCGGCGCAGCTGCCATCAGGAACACTGTTGCAGTTGGGTCCTCTCTAAATAAACTCCCCGGACTTCAGAAATATGAACCAGGAGTGGCCAGACAGATGTGTCCTTATGTCCATAACCAGAAGTGGCTACACCACACTGTCCCCTTTCATCACAGCACTGTGCTGTGATCTTGTGTAGCTGGGCAAGTCTTTGTAGAGCAGAGAATGGTGCCGGCACAGCTCACATCCACCCTGGCCTCCACCTGAATTCTAGTGAAGACTGTGAGCTGCAGCCTATGGTTTCTTCTGTTGTAATGGAAGGAATTTAAAACTATATTCTAAGTTCTTGGAGGTGTTTTTTCTCCCTCGATGGTAGAAAGAAATAAGTGGGGTCTTGTGTATGAACCAACAGATTTTTCTGGAGATTTTTTTAGCACACGGAAGCTAGGGGAAAAAAGCCGAGGTGGTGATGGGGAGTGGGGTTTTGTCTCTTGCCTCTCTTTGGCCTCACTGAGATGATAATGGTTGTCACAGAAATCCACACCCATAGACACAACCTTTGACCCATTTCCACCCACAAAGAATGGAATCCAGAGAACTTTCCTGCCTTCTGGACATGAAGAGAATGGCTGAGTTGGTAAGAGGGGGAAAAGAAAGAGAATTGGCTTAACTGTTTATTTATCTGAGCTGGTTATTTCTAGAAAGAGTAAGTCAACATCATCTTTTTGGTAGAAATGCCCTTCCGTGGATTGCTTCGAAAGAGAAAAACAACTGAAAGATGGACGTTCTGTTCTCTTTTTTTGGAAACCTGAAGTTGTGTCTCGCCCAGTCACTGTGGGGAGGAGGGCTTGCAGACTCAGGAGCCAGCAGGGAGAGGACGCAGAGGTAGCCTAGGGATGCCCCTGCCGTGGCCGGCCCAGCCCGCCCGCCAGCTCGGTGGACGCAGCGGCGGAGCGTGAGAAGCGGGCAGAAGCTGGAGTTGAGCTGGGCATGGCCTTCTAGATTAGCTCCCTGAAACTCCCCTGTTTGGATTGGCCCGGAGCGGAGCAGGAGGCCCAGCCAGCCTTCCGAAGGGAAGCCGGCCTGCCCGTGCGTCTGCCCTCCTACCTCGTCCAGGTTGTGGCAGCCCGTGCATAAATGGGGCAGCGTGTCCACATCTCTCCTTCCCTCTGCACAAATTGGAAATGACTAACCTTGCCATATTTAGTGCAGCGCTAACGGCCACTCGCCTCTAAGGGGTAATCATGCAGGCATAAATTCGGAAAGTTGCTAAGCTATGAGCAGTCTTATGAGCATTAAAAGTGTCCTCTTTGCCAGAAAGGTCATTCATAACTTGGCTACCCCGCTGATGTACAGCCAGTGATATTGATTGATTAATGTATAAAAGCACTGGATCCATTTGCTTCTATGAAAGAGAATAAAGTGCAGTCGACCCTCTCTTTATTTTCACCTCATCCTTTTGTTTGAAGGACATTTTTCCCCTTCTTTTTGTTTTGCCGGCGAGGTTTAAGGGGGTTACAAAAAGCCAGTTTCTGCCAAGTAATGTGTTCACAAAAAGAACATTGATTCACATCACTGTCGCTTGAATTACCCTTAAAGGTTTGCCAAGGAGTTGCTCTTATATTAACCTTCTGTTCGCGAAGGAAGAAATAAATAAATAAGTCATAAAGTCAAACCCGTTGCTCTGGGTTTGGTTTTGGGCTGGCTCTCCAGTCATCTCTTCCATGGCTGACTGGTGGAAAGGCATTGTCCGGCACGGCCCTGGTTAGTGTTGGGGTCTGGGGTGGGGGATACCAAGGGAAGCGAGCCCCCCACCCCCACCCCAGTGCCTCAGCCCTCCTGGGTACCAGATCCTGGAAGAAACCGAATTTACTTCCAGTGCAGAGATTAGTTCTGATTGGCTGCCCCGCATTCAGACTGAGGAGCTGCGGTTCCCTTTCCTCCCTCTCTCAGGCAGTTCACACAATCAGGTGGTGGAAAGGGCAAGAAAAACCTTTCTTTGTCTGGGAGATGAAGGATTCTGGTGGGGAAGGCAACGTGGCTTTTCTCCTCCGACCGAGGGAATTCACTATACAGTCTACAGGGGTGCCCTGAAATGTCCCAGTTCTTGACAAACCTAGCGGGGCCGCCGCCTGCCGTGGGGGGAAGAAGGACTGTGCGTTTTTAACCCTCAAACTAGGTCTGTTTAGCCTGTGTTGTTGTTGTTGTTTTAATTTTTCTGTGATCGGATGGTCTGAAGATTTTCCTGTTCTTGAAAAACCAGAATGGTGCTGGTGGTCCCACAGGCTCACGTGTATTGGTTCGCCGGTAGTGTGGTGAGGCCCGGGGCTTCTGCGGACAGGGCAGAGCCCCTTGCCGGCGAACACGCTCCGTGACGAGGTTTTCTTTTCAGTGACTGGACGAGAAAGGCCTCGGGCGAGCTCGGTGCTGGGCACTCGGGGGTCGCCGGTCAGCCTGGCCGCCTTGGGCCCTGCAGTGGTGTCCCCAGCTGGCAGGCTAGGGGAGTGCGGGCTCGCGGCGGCCGAAGCGGCACGACCCCCGGGGTGCAGTCTGCGGCCTGGGCCGCGGCGTCGGGAGGTCTCCAGGCTGGCGGCCCTGCCCGTCTGCTCCTGGGAGCCCCGGGCTGCGCACTTGGCGAATCTTGACCTGGCGCTGAGGACGCCCAGGCTGCTCGTTCAGCGGGGCCCAGCGGAGGTGGCTCCCCGGACAGCCTGCGCCGTCGGCGCACGGGTCTTGAGAAGGGCGGTGTTGGCGGCCGGCAGGCCCAGAGGACGTGCTTCTGTGCTTCGGCAGCGCCTCTGCCTCAGTCGCCCCGGGAGCCTGGGCCCTCGGATCCACACGCACCTCCCTCCTGCCTCCGCCGCCCCGGCCCCCCGGTGTTGGCAGGGGAAGGAACCCCAGCTGCAGCGGCTGCCTGCGGGCCCGGGGCTCTCCGTGAGCCGCCCACACCTGGCTGAAGCGGGTCTCTCCTGCAGGGCAGCCGTGAGCCGTGCGGTTCACCGGCGGTTCAGGTGTGACCGCAGCAGCCAGGCGGCCGGTAGAGCCCGGCCTTGCGGTTCCCGCTACTGTCCTCAGCTCCCTTCCTTCCCTTCACGCCACTGGAGCTCCTCATCCCCAAGCAGACCCCGAGAGGCAGGTGAAGTGTTGGCCCGTGCAGGGAGCCAAACTAACTTCCTGGAATTGTTTAATTAAAACCTTGATTTTTTGTCTAATTGCGGTCTAAACACAAGTGCCTTTTGTTGACGAAAGGCAGCGTGTGTGCTTGGTGCTCTTCTTGTCCATTTTTTTCCAGCTTGGAAACCGCCATTTCCAGGCCCACCCTCTGGCAGGGGCAGGGGGGTCTCTTGCCCGTGGGGGAGATGTCCCACGACTCCTTTCGTCGGTCCCTGTCGGCGTCTTCCCTCGGTCGTGGTCACCCTTCTGATTTCCTGTTGCAGGGAAGCACATTTGTAAGCCCCTTCACCTGCTAGAGTCGTCCAGAAGCCAGAGGCAAACCCGCAAGTTTGTCCAGGGTGAGCATTATTTTCCAAATTCCCGGTGCAAGACTGGACATGCACGTATTTTAACGCTGCCGTTTAAAGGGGGACACCTTTCCTTGACTGCCAGGTGAGCCATGCGCTCCTTTCATTCCTCCTCCCTCTGCCAAGGTGATAGGAGCCGGCTCAGAAGATACACTGAGAATGAGTCCCTCTTTTTCCCTCTGTCGCTGCAGAATAGATTAGAATGTGCCTGACTTCATAAAATGGCTTCATCTCCTGCCGGCTTCCCCATCTCCGGGGTACTCCCTCCGTAGCGGCGGGCTCGGCTCCCAATCCTGGCCGCCGCCGCACACGCTGCGCACCCCCCAGCCTCACGCACACACGGTTTCACACGTGCGCGTACGCACCGGCTTTGGGGCATCCTGATGCCTGAAGGTGTGGAAATTGGTCACTAGATCTCATTTTCCCCATTGTCAGGCGTGATAGTTATAATTGATGTAGAGGTCAGTGCAACTCGCCGTCCGTCTGCCATTAACTCAGCCTCCTGGAGTTGCTGCGACCACAAAGTGGAATATATTTTGGGGGGAAGGGGGCGAGGCTGACGATGGCGCGTTGCAGCATAAATCTCCTGGCTCTGCCCCGGCCCTCTGTTTAATTGGAACCTGTTTATCTCTGGGGATGCTGGGGCATTTTGCTCTCTCCCCGTTGCTCTCAGATGGACTGATGGGAGTTTGTTGTTTGAATTGGGAATGGTTTTTCCATTTGAAACACCACCACCCCCTTAAATTCGTGTTTTAATTCTTATTTCCTAGGTTGATTTCTTTTCCCCCCTTTCCATCCTGACACTAATTATGCCAGCTGCATTGGGAGCCCTCGATGCTGGGAGGTACCCAGATAAGGGTTAAGAAGGGTTTTAAAAACAGGCTGAACTCCTTCTTAATGAGGCTCAATCGGGCTCTCCTCCCGGTGGTTTTGTTTTGCTGATCTGTCAGTTTTTCAAGGATTTAATTGCACTTTTTTCGTATTAGTCTTTGAAATTGGCCTATACCATCTTGCTATAAAATAACATTTAAAAAAAAAAAGGCAAAAAGTTGGTGGCTTTTGTCCCCTCCTCCTCTCTATAGTCGTTGGGGGGTTTTATTTTTCACTTTCTCTCTCCAGGACCGTCTTTCTTTCCAGTCACTCTTGGGAGCTGGAGGCAGAGAAGAGCCCAGCCTGGGAGCGACAGCAGGGGTCACGGAGAGCTGGAGTCTCCTGGCCTCCGAGGCAGCGGCCCCATTTCTAGGCCTTCCATGATTGGGGCTTCAATGATGTGGCCCGGCCTATGGCTATCCTCCTGGGTCTGCCCGGGATCGGGGACAGGTGGGGACAGGCTTCCCGCGCACATGCACCAGCTGTGCTATAGGCATGGGAGCCACCAGTTCCATCAAGTGGTGCCAGGCCAGCTAACCAGCATCTTGGGTCCTCCCTCAACCATGGGAGGTGAAGAAAAGAAAAGGTCCAAAAGACGGAAGGCAGAAGTTGCCAGGCGGGGGCGGGGGAGGGAGAGGCAAGGCCATATCCTTTATGCTATTATCTTTATGGCATAGAAAAACATGCTCGAAGCAATCAGCATGAAATTCTTAATTGCTTCGCTTACTTCTGCTCTCCTCATGGGACAGATTGTGCAAGTGCTGGAGCTGCCAGGACCCTCATGTTAGCACACTGTCCCTGCTGCACACACTATTTTTAACTAGTGCTTTGTTTTGCAAAGATGCACAAAGCTTTTTCTTTTCTTTTTTTTCACCCCCTTCCCTTCCCGAGGATGCTAATAAACAGCAGAGGCAATAAAGAGCCAAGAGCTGCTCTAGCGGCCCTGACAGCAGCTACACTTGATGAGGCCACCCGCCTCCTGCTTCCTCTCTCTCTGGATTTCGTCATTCTTTCCCCTTTCAGCACAAGTTTGGGCTTTTAAAATTGTTTCGAATTTTTGCTTCCACGTCGCGAATCCTGGGAAGAAACTGAGTCCCCTTCTCCCTCCACCTGCCTTCCTGGTGGTGCTGTGTTGCCTCCCTGTGCTCCTCACTCTTCTGATGAGCACCTCTTCCTCTTGGAAATTGCTGGGCCCCTCTCGAGAGGGTGTAAAATCCAAGAACCAGATCTCAGAGATTTCAAAATAAAATAAAAGTAAACTCTGCTTAAAAAACACTTTAGCAGGAAAGCCAGGCTAATTGTAAATCAATGGGTCTTAAAATGCAGCATCGATCTCCAGTTAGAAGTTTGAAGGGGAAAGCGGTAATTACTGCACCAGAAGCTAGTCTTTCCTCTTAGTAAGTTCTGGGCAGAAAGAAGGCTCATTAGGGCCGCGCTTCGGAATCCGAGTAATTAGTTTAAAAAGTACTTTTGTGGTGTTATTCCCTTGGCTAGAAATTATTGGAGTCTTCACAGATTTATAGCTCAATTCTGATAAGATTTGATTTATTATCGCGTTTGGAGTGGAAAAACCTGGATACGTAATCACCCAGGTGAAAGATTCGGGGACAGAGTCTTGGGAACGAGTCTTTTTAGAGAGTGGACGGGGTCAGATTCTGTAGTGATTCCTACTGTTCCCAGATAGAGGTGAATGTGACCAACTTAGAACCCTAGTGTGGCAGCCCTGTGAGGACACTGAAGGCCAACCTTGTTACCTGTCCCTCAGGTGAGCAGAGACCTAGGAAAAGGGGTGGTGGTCTTGTCCAAGTGCATGCTGACAGGATGGTTCAGTGGCAAGACTGGTTGTAAGTCAGCCCCTCCTCTGTCACCCATGGTGGGTCTGCTGGAGGGTAGATCCCGTGGAGGCAGGAATGTGCCCTCCTTGTCCAGTTGACTCCACGATGCCTAGACCCTTAGTAGGTGTACGCTAATAGATGTGGTTGATGACTTGGTGAATCCATCAGTGAATAAATGTGACAACCCCTCTTTCCTGTCTTGGAGAGAAAGCATCTAAGCCCTTGTCTTTGGGAGAGGAAACAACCCTAGAAGCTTTCCCTCTGATTCCAGTAGTAAGACAAGGACAACTGTCATTCTCTGAACCCACCTTTGCTGAGGAATCAGGCAACTCTTTTTTTTTTTTTTTAAACATTTTATTTATTTATTCATGAGAGACACACAGAGGCAGAGGCAGAGGGAGAAGCAGGCCCCATACAGGGAGCCTGACACGGGACTCGATCCCTGGTCTCCAGGATCGTGCCCTGGGCTGAAGGCAGGCGGTAAACCGCTGAGCCACTCGGGCTGCCCAGGCAACTCTGTCTTAAGGGGACTTGGGTTTTGCTTCCATGGCAGATCGTGAAGACATCCTTCCCTTTTTATTGTAAAGCAAATACACAACATAAAACAGTACTTTTAAGCCAGCTTTCATCGCACTGTGGCACAGCTGTCTCCATTTTGGCACGTTATCTTTCATGTGCCTGTGTAGTAGTGCCAGTGAATTAGCCGTGTGTGCGCGCATGCTTTGTCAGCTGAGGGCTGGGAGTTTTTACATTCTTACTCGAAACTTTAAATTACCCATATTAAAAACAAAAATAAATAAATAAATAAATAAATAAATAAATAAATAATCCATGTTGCTTTGAAGAGAGGCTCTCCAGAGCGCACACTCCACTTTTCATCTAGAGTGATACGTCAGACAAAACAGTGCTTTGTGAACTTTTATTAGTAGAGCTCTCTTCTCTGAAAAATCAAATCTGATTTTCACCCAATATATAAATAATTTTTCTAGAAAAGCTTTACAAAATGAAAATAAAGCAGAGGTGATCAACATTTTGATCAAAATGAAGAGTTATGGAAAGGTAGTTAAATAGGATCAGCTAAGCTTCTGTTTTGTTTATGTATTTCGATTTGGCTCCATTATTATGCAAATCTCCTTCTTGTGGAAGTAGTTCCAAGTGCTAACTGTTTTTATAGCATTGTGTCTTGCAATCTCAGAAGAGTCTCCAATAAAGTAGGGAGGGCAGGTTACTCTGGAGTCTACGCAAAATCTTGCGTGGCCCGTCCACCAGTGTGCTGAATTTTGGTGTTTACCATATTTGAGTAGGCTTTATTATTACAACATTTGGTAATGACCAGTAACTTAATACACAGCTGAAAATTGGAATCAAACTGCGCAGAACCCCTGCAAGCATCACGGGCTTCGGACGCCGTCGCACTGCGAGAGCTCTGCTTGGAAGTACGAGAGCTCTGCTTGGAAGTACGTACGCCCCAACTCCTGCCCCTGGAAGGCCCAACGGCTGCTCTTACTGAAACAGTCACCGTGGAGGGGAGCAGCTGACCCAGGGCCCCTCATCTGGGTATCGCCCCGTCTCCTGTGTGGGGTGACCGCTGCGGAGGGTGTGCAGCCTTCTGCTCCACGTGGCGTGGCTTTCCCGGTTAAGGAGGTGCTCGCTTCCCTGGGAGGCCTCCTGCCCACGGGCCGGGGCGTCTCTCTCTGGCCCCCGCCTGGTCTGTTCAGGACTTGCCTCTGCCCTGTGAATATGGAAGTACTGATGGTCCACGTGGAAAGATGTCACTTTCTATTTATAAAACAGAGGAAATATTTCTACTGTTTATCCTAGAAGCCCCAAGCTGTGCTTCCAAATGCTGAGAATTACATCCCTGAGCCGTGGCCTTAGTCACCCTCCTCTGCTCGGTCACTGCTCTCCCAAAAGCAGCTTGCTTTCCCACCCTGTCTGCTTTTTACCAATTCTGGTTGCTTATACCCTCTCTCCTTGAATTAAATGTTTGTGCTTGCAAAGTTTATTAATAGTACTGGCACCGCTGAGTCTAGTAGTGATTTTCTTCCCTTTTTACATTTAATTTATTTTTGGCTTTTAGAAACAAATCTGGAATAATATTTCAAGCATCTCCCTTTTGGGGGGCAAACTGCAGGTAATCCTTTTAAAGCATGTCTTAGGGATCAGGCATTCCCCACTTACCCTCCTCGAGCCATAGGTCTGTCCGCGCATCCCCTTTGCCAGAGCATTAATGCCCTGGTGTTCGCCAGTCATCAGTGAAGTCCAGCTGTAAATCCTTGGTCCCGTGGATCCACCCACACCCAGTCCCTGAGCCTCTTCTAAAATAACTGAAGACGTGT
The DNA here is from genome assembly GCA_017311455.1 of Otocyon megalotis megalotis. Lineage (NCBI taxonomy): Eukaryota > Metazoa > Chordata > Mammalia > Carnivora > Canidae > Otocyon > Otocyon megalotis. The sequence goes on along the minus strand of JAEUCK010005631.1, from coordinate 880 downwards.
TGCTGCCCAGAGAAATTTTTCCCCAGCTGTGACTTTATAGGGATGTAAGTGCTGTTGAACAGATTTATCGTATGCATTTCAGCAAACATGAGAATGCCCCTATGTGCACAGATTTACTGGGCACATGGCGGTTCCTGACATGGAACGTCCTTTTTTGGTGCTGGAGCTTGGGATTTAAGACGAGCAGGCGAGGTTCCCGTACAGGCCCCATCAGTGGGCAGCACCGACCGAGGTGGATGCCACTAGGTGTGGTCGGCAGATGCGACTGTGTGCCCAGGAGGCTGGGAGGTCTGGGAAGGCTTCCCCGGGCAGGCAGAGGGCTGATGCCTGTGGTTTGTGTTTTTGGGCCTGTGTGATCATTGTCCAGAGGCCCGTCTGGGGACCGGATCGTTTCCATCAGGGTCCAGTCCAGAAACATCTCGATTCCTCCAGCCCTCCTATTTAAGAGTCCCCAGGCTCTTCCCATTTTCATTCTAGCTTATGTATCCTGCACAGAGTAGCACTTTTGTCACGAGTGGAACATGGAAAGGTGATTTCCAAGTGCAAGGATAGGTGTGATATTTTCCCGCCCTGTGGATAGATGAGCCCCGAGTGGCCCAGAAGTCAGTTGAGAATTGGGAACTCAAAGGGAAGGCACGCTTGACATGGCTCTGTCCCCTACCCCTGAACAACCAAGCAAGCGAATGGCAGCCTCTGGCCAGGAATTGATTGCATTAATTGATATGCCAATAAGAGAGCTTGTTATATCCGCCATTGGTTAGGAGGCCAGCTAACAAGTCCGCTGATCAATGGCACCAATAAAGATTTCATCCATTAATGAGCAACATGGTAATTAATGTTATCCATAAACCAATTAGCCTGGCGAGCTAACGCTCCGGCT
>JAEUCK010005630.1:0-80000 GCA_017311455.1 Otocyon megalotis megalotis | reverse complement strand
ACCCTAACCCTAACCCTAACCTGTACCGTAAACCTAACACTAAACCTAAACCAATCCTTAATTCTAACCTTAACCCTAAGCCTAACCCTAACCTGTACCGTAACCCTAACCTAACCCTAAACCTAACCCTAACCTTAACCCTAACCGTAACCCTAACCCTAAACCTAACTATAACCCTAACCTGTACCGTAACTGTAACCGTAACCCTAAACCAACCCTAAGCCTAAACCAAACCACTAACCCTAACCCTAAACTTAACGCTAAATTTTAACTTAACCCTAACCCTAACACTAACCCAAAACCTAATCCTAAACTGTACCGTACCCTAACCCTAACCCTAACCCTAATCTGTACTGCAAACCTAACCCTAACCCTAACACTAACCCTAACACTAACCCTCACCTGTATGGTAACACTAAACCTAACCGTAACGCTAAGCTGTAGCGCAACCCAAACCCTAACCCTAACACTAACCATAACACTGACCCTAAACTGTACCGTAACTCTAACCCTAACACTAACCCTAAACCTAACCCTAACTTCTACCGTAAACCTAAACCTAACCCTAACCTGTACCATAAACCTAACCCTAAACCTAAACCTACCCTAACCCTAAACTTAACCCTAAACCTAACCCTAACCTGTACCGTAACCCTAACCTTAAACCTAAACTTAACCCTAACCCTAACGCTAACCCTAACCATACCCTAACCTGTACCGTAACCGTAACCCTAAACCCAACCCTAGGCCTAACCCCAACCACTACCGGAACCCTAACCCTAACCCTAACCCTAAACTTAACCCTAAACTGTACAGTAAACCTAACACTAATGATAACCGTAATGCTAACCGTTACCTGTACCGTAAGCCTACACCTAACCCTAACCCTAACCTATACTGTAACCCTAACCCTAACACTAACTTTAAACCTATCCCTAACTAGTACCGTAACCCTAAACCTAAAACTAACCCAAACCTGTACCGTAACCCTAACCCTAACCCTAACCCTAACCCTAACCCTAACCCTAGCTTGTACATCAACCCTAACACTAACCCTAACCCTAACGCTGACACTAACCTGTACGGTAACCCTAACACTAACCCTAACCCTGACCCTAAACCTGACCCTAACCTGTACGGTAACCCTAACCCTAACCCTAAACCTAACCTGTACCGTTACCCTAAACCTACTCCTAAACATAACACTAACCTGTACCGTAACCCTAAACCTAACCCTAACCCTAAAACTAACCCTAAACCTAACCCTAACCCTAACCTGTACCGTAACCATAAACCTAACCCTAAAACTAACCCTAACGCTATCCTATACTGTAACCCTAACCCTAAACCTAACCGTAACCCTAACTTGCACCGTAACGTTCACCCTAACCCTACCTCTACCTTAACCCTTACCCTAACATTAACCCTAAACTGTACTGTAACCCTAACCCTAACACTAACCCTAAACCTAACCCTAACTGTAACGTAACTCTAACCCTAACCCTAACCCAACCCTTTACCGTAACCCTAACCCTAACCCTAACCAATACTGCAACCCTAACACTTACCTTAACCCTAACCCTGACACTAACCTGTACGGTAACCCTAACCCTAAGACTAACCATAAACCTAATGTAAAACTAACCGGTACCATAAACCTAACCCTAACCCTAACCCGTACTGTTAACCTAACCCTACTCCTAAACCTAACCCTAACCTGTTACGCAACCCTAAACCTAACCCTAACCCTAAACTTAACCCTAACCCTAACCTATACCATAACCCTAAACCTAACCCTAACACTAACCTATACTGTAACGCTAACCCTAAACCTAACCGTAACCCTATCTTGTACCGTAAACCTAACCCTAAACCTAACGTTCACCCTACCCTGTACCGTACCCTAACCCTAACCCTAACCGTAACCCTAACCTGTACCGTAACCCTAACCCTATCCCTAAACCTAACAATAAACTGTACCGTACCCTAACACTAAATCTAACCCCAACACTAACCTTTACCGTAACCCTAACCCTAACCCTAATGTTAACCTGTACCATAACCGTACCCCTAACTCTAACCCTAAAATGTACCGCAACCCTAACCCCAACCTTAACCCTAACCCTAACCCTAACCTTTATGGTAACCCCAACCGTAACACTAACCCTAACCTGTACCGCAACCCTACACTAAACCTAACCCTAACCCTAACCCTAACCCTAACCCTGACACTAACCTGAACGGTAACCCTAACCCTAACCATAACCCTACCCGAACCCTAAGCGGTACGGTAACCCAAATCGTAACCCTAACCCTAACCTATACCGCAACTCTAACCCTTACCCTACCCTAACCCTAACCTGTACGGTAACTCTAACCCTAACCCTAACCCTAACCTGTACAGAAAACCTAATACTAAACCTAAACCAATCACTAACCCTAACCTTAACCCTAAGCCTAACCTAACCTGTACCGTAACCCTAACCTAACCCTAAACCTAACCCTAACCTTAACCCTAACCCTAACTCTAAACCTAACCATAACCCTAACCTATACCGTAACTGTAAACGTAATCCTAAATCCAATCCTAAGCCTAACCCTAACCACTACCGTAACCCTAACCCTAACCCTAAACTTAACCCTAAAGTGTAACTTAACCCTAACCCTAACCCTAAACCTAACACTACCCTGTACCGTAACACTACCCCTAAGCGTAACCCTAAACTATACTGTAACCCTAAAGCTAACCCTAACATGTACCGTAACCCTAACCGTAACACTAACCCTAAACCTAACCCTAACTTGTACCGTAACCTAACCCAGACAATACCTAACACAACCCTTTACCGAAACCCTAACCCTAACCCTAACCCTATCTGTAACCCTAATTCACAACTGTACTGGAAAACTAACCCTAACCCTAACCCTAAGCGTAAAACTTACCTGTACCGTAACACTAACCCTAACCCTAAACCTACCTGTACCATAAATCTAAACCTAACCCTAAAGCTATCCCTAAACTATACCGTAACGCTAACCCTAATCCTAACCCTAACCTGTTCCGTAACTCTACCCCTAACAGTAACCGTAACCTGTACCGAAACCCTAACCCTAACACTAACCCTAACCCTAACTTGTACCGTAACCCTAAACCTAACCCTAAACCTAAACCTACCCTGTACCGTAACCGACCCTAACCCTAACCCTAACCTGCACTGTAACCCTAACCCTAACATTAACCCAAACACTAAATATAACCTGTATCCGAACCCTAACCCGAACCCTAAACTCAATGGCAAACCTAACCCTAACCCTAACACTAACCCTAACCTGTACCGTAACACTAACCATACCCTAACTAAGCCTGACCCTAACCCTAACCTTAATCTAAACCTACTCTGTACTGTAACCCTAACCCTAACCCTAACCTGTAAGGCAAACCTAACCCTAAACCTAACACTAACCCTAACCCTAACCTGTACTGTAACACTAAACCTAACCCTAAACCTATCCCTAACCCTAACCTAACCTGTTCCATAAACCTAACCCTAACACTAACCCAAAACCTAAACCTAAATCTAAGCCTAACCTGTACCGTAACCCTAACCCTAAATCTCACCTTAACCTGTACCATAACCCTACCCTATCCCTACCCGTAAACCTAACCCACACCTGAACGGCAACCCTAAACCTTACCCTAACCCTAACAATAACCCTAACCCTAAACCTAACACTTACCTGTACCGTAACCCTAACACTAACCCTAACTTGTACCGTACCCTAACCCTAAACCTAACCCTACCCTTTACCGTAACCCTAACCCTAACTCTAACTCTAAACCTACCCTGTACCCTGACCCTAAACCTAAACTGTAAGGCAAACTTAACCCTAAATCTAACACTAACCCTAGCCCTAACCTGTACCGTAACACTAACCCTAACCCTAAACCTAACCCTAACCTCTCCTGTTCCATAAACCTAACTCTAACCCTAACCCTAACCCTATCCCTAACCCTAACCTGTACCGTAACACTCACCCTAACCCTAAACCTAAACTTAACCCTGAACTGTACTGTAATCCTAACCCTAATGCTAACCCTAACCCTAAATCTTACCTACACCGTAACCCTAACCCTAACCTGTACCGTAACCCTAACCCTAAACTTAACCCTAACCCTAACCGGTACCGTTACCCTCAACCTAACCCTAACCCTAACCCTAATCCTAACCCTGACCTGTACCGCAACCCCAACCCTCACCCTCACCCTAACCTGTACCGCAACCCTAACATTAAACCTAAAACGAACCCTAACCCTAACCTGTACGGTAACCCTAATCCTAACCCTAACCCTAACCTGTTCCAAAACCCTAACCGTAACCCTAACCCTAACCTAACCTGTACGGTAACCATAACCCTAAACCTAACAATAACCTGTACCATAAACCTAACCTTAAACCTAAACATATCCCTAACCCTAACCTTAAACCTAAACCTAACCCTAACATGTACCGTAACCCTAACCGAACCCTAACCCTAACCTTAAACCTAACCCTAACCCTAACCCTAACCGTTAAAATAACCTGTACCGTAACAGTAACCGTAACCCAAAACCCAACCCTAATCGTAACCCTAACCGCTACCGTAACCCTGACCCTAACCCTAACGCTAAACTTAACCCTAAACTGTACCGTAACCATAACACAAACGCTAAACCCAACCCTAACCCTTATCTGTACCGTAAGCCTACACCTAACCCTAACCCTAACCCTAACCTGTACCGAAACCCTAACCCTAACACTAAACCTAACATGTACCGTAATCCTAACACTAACCCTAAAGCTAACCTGCACGGTAACCCTAATCATAACCCTAACCTGTACCGAAAACCTAACCCTAAACCTAACCTATACTGTAACCCTAACACTAACCCTAAACCTAACTTGTACTGTAACTCTAACCCTAACCCTAACCCTAACATTAACGTGTACCGTAAACCTAACCCTAAAACTAACCCTCACCCTAACTTGTATCGAAACCCTTACCCTAACCCTAACCCTAAACCTACCCTCTACCGTAACCCTAACCCTAAACCTAAAGCTAACCTGTACTGTAACCCTAAGCATAACGCTAATCCTAAACTTAACGCAAACCTACACCATAAACCTAACCCTAAACCTAATCGTAACCCTGACTTGTTCCATAACCCTAACCCTAAACCTAACCCTAACCCTTCCTGTACCGTAACCCTAACCCTAACCCTAAACCTAACCTGTACCGTAAGCCTAACACTAACCCTAAACCTAACCATAACCTGTACCGTAATCATAAACCTAACCTTAACCCTAAGCTAAACCGTAACTCTAACCCTAACCCAAAAACTAATCCTAACCTGGACCGTAACCCTAACACTAACCCTAATCTGTACCGCAACCCTAACCCTAACCCTAACCCGAACCCTAATCTGTACGGTAACCCTAAGCCTAACCCTAATCCTAAGCTGTACCACAACCCTAACCCTAACCCTAACCCTGACACTAACCTGTACCGTAACCCTAAACCTAATACTAACCCTAAACTTAACCCTAACTTGTACCGTAACCCTAACCCTAACCCTAACCTGTACCGAAAACCTAACATTAAACCTAAATTTACCCTAACCCTAACACTAACCTTAAAACTAACGTAACCCTAACCTGTACCGTAACCCTAACCCTAACCCTAACCTGTACCATAACCCTACCCCTAATCCTAAACCTAACCTGCACCGTAACACAAAGCTAAACCCTAATTTTAACCCTAACCTGTACCGTAACCCTAACCCTAACCCTAAATTTAACCCTAACCCTAACCCTAACCGTAACCCTAACCTGTACCGTAATTGTAACCATAACCCTAAACCCAACCCTAACCCTAACAGTAAACTTAACCTTAAACTCTACCATAAACCCAACCGTAACGCTAAACCTATCACTAACCCTTACCTATACCGTAACCCTACCCCTAACCATAACCCTAACCTGTACCGTAATCCTAATCCTAACCCTTACCCTAACCTGTACCGTAACCCTAATCCTAAACCTAACCCTACCCAGTACCGTAACCCTCACTCTAACACTAACCCTACCCGTAACCCTAACCCACAATTGTACCTTAAACCTAACCCTAACCCTAACACTAACTCTAACCCTAACCGTAACCCTTACCTGTACTGTAACACTAACCCTAACCCTAAAACTAACCTGTACCGTAACTCTAACCCTAACCCTAACCCTAACCTATATCGTACCACTAACACTAACCCTAACCCTAACCTGTACCGTAACCCAACCTCTACCCCTAACCATAACCTTTACCATAACACTAACCATAACCCGAACCCTAACCTGTGTCGTAACCCTTAACCTAACCCTAACCCTAATGCTAACATGTACCGTAACCCTAACACTAACACTAACCCTAAACTGTACTACAAACCTGACCCTAACCATAACCCTAAAACAAACTTTTACGGTAACCCCGACCCTAAACCTAACCCTAACCTGTAACGCAACCCTAACCCTAAACCTAACCCTAACCCTAACACAGACACTAACCTGTACGGTAACCCTAACAGTAACCGTAACCCTAAAGTGTACCGTAAACCATAACCCTAACCCTAAACCTAACCTGTACGGTAACCCTAAACCTAACCCTAACCCTAACGTGTACCGTAAACCTAACACTAAAACTAAACCTATACCTACCCTATCCTTAACCCCAACCCTAACCCTAGCCTGTACCGTAACCCTAACACTAACCCTAACCCTAACCTTCACCCTAACCTTAACCCTAACCCAAAACGTAACCCTAACCTGGACCGTAACCGTAACCGTAAACCTAACCCTAACCCTAACCCTAACCTGTACTGTAATCCTAACACTAACACTAACCCTAACGTGTACCGTAACCCTCAACCTACACCTAAACCTAACCCTAACCTGTACCGTCAACCTAAACCTAACTCTAACCCTAACCCTAACAATAACCCTAACCCTAAACCTAACGCTAACCTATACCGTAACCCTAACCCTAAACCTAACCATAACCCTAACTTGTAGTGTAACCCTAACCCTAAACTTCATCCTAATCTGTACGGTAACCCTAAAACTAACCCTAACACTAACCTGTACCGTAACCCTAACCCTAACCCTAAACCTAACCATAATCTGTACAGTAACCCTAACCCTAACACTAACCCTAACCCTAACCTGAACCGTAAAAATAACCCTAACCCTAACCCTAACCCTAAACTGTACCATAACCTTAACCCTAACATTAACCTTAACCCTAACCTGTACCGTACCCTAACCCTAACTCTAACCCTAACATGTACCGTAAACCTAACCCTAACCCTATCCCTAAATCTAACCTGTACCATAACCCTAGCCCTAACCCTCACCCTAACCTGTACCGTAACCCTAAACCTAACCCTAACCCTACCAGTAACACTAACCCACAACTGTACGGCAACACTAACCCTAACCCTAACCATAACCGTAACCCTTACTTCTCCGGTAACACTAACCCTAACCCTAAACCTAACATGTACTGTAACCCTAAACCTAACCCTAACCCTACCAGTAACACTAACCCAAACCTGTACGGCAACGCTAACACTAACCCTAACCGTAACCCATCCTGTCCCGTTAACTAACCCTAACCCTAAACCTAACCTGTACCATAACCCTAACCCTAACCCTAACCCTAGCCCTAACCTGTATCATAACCCTACCCCTAACCCTAAACCTAACCTGTACCGTAACCCTAAAATTAACGCTAACCTTAACCCTAATGTGTACCGTAACCAGTACCCTAACACTAAAACTAACCCTAACACTAACCTGTACCATAATCCTAACCCTAACACTAACCCTAACTGTAACTTGTACCGTAACTGTAAACCTAACCCTCAAGCTAACCCTAACCTGTACCGTAACCCTAAAACTAACCCTAACCAGTACCATAAACCTAACCCTAACACTAACCTTAACCCTAACCCTAACTTGTACCGTAATACTAAACCTAACCCTAACTTGTACCGTAACCCTAACCCTAAACTTAACCCTAACTCTATACATAACCTGAACCCTAACCCTAACCCTAACCCTAACCTGGATGGCAAACCTAACCCTAACCTAACACTAAACCTAACACTAACCTGTACCATAACACTAAACCTAACCCTAACCCTAACCCTAACCCTAACGCTAAACTGTACTGTAACCATAACCCTAACCCTAAACCTAACCCTAACCTGTACAGTAACCCTAACCCTTACCCTAACCTTAACCCTAAACCTAAACCCTAACATGTACTGTAACCCTAACGCTAACCCTACACTAACCCTAACCCTAACCCTAAACTGTACAGTAAACCTAACCCTAAACCTAACCCTTTCCTTAACCCTAACGTGTACAGTAATCCTAACCCTAACCCTAACACTAACCTGTACCGTAACCCTAAGGCTAACCCTAAACTTAACCCTAACCCTCACCCTAACCTCTCCCGTAAACCTAACCCTAACCCTACCAGTAACACCTACCGTAACCCTTACTTGTCCCGTACACTAAACCTAACCCTAAACCTAACCTGAACCGTTACCCTAACCCTAACCCTCTCACTAACCTGTACCGTAACCCTAAACCTAACCCTAAACCTACCAGTAACACTAACCCACACCTGTACGGCAACGCTAACCCTAACTGTAACCCTAAACGTAACCCTTACTTGTCCCGTAACACTAACCCTAAACCTAAACCTAACCTGTACCGTAACCCTAACCCTAACCGTAATCCTATCCTGTACGATAACCCTAGGCCTAATCCTAAACCTAACCTGTACCGTAACCCTAAACTTAACCCTACCCTTAACCCTAACCTGTACCGTAAACCTACCTCTAAACCTAACCCTAACTCTAACACTAACCTGTACCATAACACTAACCCTAACACTAACCCTAACCCTAACTTGTACCGTATCCCTAAACCAAACCCTAAAACTAACCCTGCCCTGTACCGTAACCCTAACCCTAACCCTAACCTGTACCGTAACCCTAACCCTAACACTAACACTAAACTTAACCCTCACTTGTACCGTAACCCTAAAACTAACCCTAAACCTAACCCTAACCTGTTCCGTAACCCTACATATAAACCTAACCCTACCCGTAACCCTAGTCCACAACTGTACCGCAAAATAGCCCTAACCCTAACCCTAACAATAACCCTAACCATAACCTTTACCTGTACCGAACACTACTCCTAACCCTAAACCTAACCTGTTCCGTAAACCTAACCCTAACCCTAACCCTAACCTATACCATGCCCCTAACCCTAAACCTTACCCTAACCTCTACTGTAACCCTACCCCTAACCCTAACCATAACTTGTACCGTAACCATAACCCTAAACCTAACCGTAACCCTAAACCTAACACTAACACTAACCTGTACCATAAACCTTACCCTAACACTAACCCTAACCCTAACTTGTACCATAACCCTAAACCTAACCCTAAACCTTACTCTGCCTGTACCGTAACCCTAACCCTAACCCTAAACTGTACAGTAACCCTAACCCTAACACTAACCCTAAACCTAACCCTAACTTGTACCGTAACCCTAAAACTGACCCTAAACCAAACCCTACCCTGTTCCGTAACCCTAACTATAACCCTAACCCTACACGTAACCCTAGCCCACAACTGTTCGGCAAAATATCCGTAACCCTAACCCTAACACTAACCCTAACCGTAACCTTACTTGTCTCGTAACACTAACCCTAAACCTAACCTAACCTGTACCGTAACCCTAACCCTAACCGTAATCCTATCCTTTACGATAACCCTAGGCCTAATCCTAAAACTAACCTGTACCATAAACCTAAAACTAACCATAACCTTAACGCTAACCTGTACCATAAACCTACCTCTAAACCGAACCCTTACTCTAACACTAACCTGTACCAAAACACTCACCCTAACACTAACCCAAACCCTAACTTGTACCGTATCCCTAAACCTAACCCTAAACCTAAACCTGCCCTGTACCGTAACCCTAACACTAACCCTAAACCTAACCCTAACTTGTACCGTAACCCTAAAACTAACCCTAAACCTAACCCTAACCTGTTCCGTAACCCTAACTCTAAACCTAACCCTACCCGTAACCCTAGCCCACAACTGTACCGCAAAATATTCCTAACCCTAACCCTAACACTAACCCTAACCGTAACCTTTACCTGTACCGAACACTAACCCTAACCCTAAACCTAACCTGTTCCATAAACCTAACCCTAACCCTAACCCTAACCTATACCATGCCCCTAACCCTAAACCTTACCCTAAATTATACTATAACCCTACCCCTAACCCTAACCGTAACCTGTACCGTAACCCTAACCCTAAACCTAACCGTAACCCTAACCCTAACACTAACACTAACCTGTACCATAAACCTTACCCTAACACTAACCCTAACCCTAACTTGTTCCATAACCCTAACCCTAACCCTAACCTGTACTGTAACCCTAACCCTAACACTAACCCTAAACCTAACCCTAACATGTACCGTAACTCTAAAACTAACCCTAAACCTAACCGTACCCTGTTCCGTAACCCTAACTCTAACCCTAACCCTACCCGTAACCCTAGCCCACAACTGTACCGGCAAATATCCCTAACCCTAACCCTACACTAACCCTAACCGTAACCTTTATCTGTACCGAACACTAAACCTAACCCTAAACCTAACCTGTTCCATAAACCTAACCCTAACCCTAACCTATACCATACCCCTAACCCTAAACCTTACCCTAAACTGTACTGTAACCCTAGCCCTAACCCTAACCGTAACCTGTACCGTAACCCTAACCCTAACACTAACCACTAACCTGTACCATAAACCTTACCCTAACCCTAACCCTAACCCTAACCTGTACCGTAACCCTAAAACTAACCCAAAACCTAACCCTACCCTGTTCTGTAACCCTAACTCTAACCCTAACCCTACCCATAACCGTGCCCACAACTGTACCGCAAAATATCCCTAAGCCTAACCCTAAAACTAATCCTAACGGTAACCTTTACCTGTACCAAACATAACCTCAACCCTAAACCTAACCTGTTCCGTACCCTAACCCTAACCCTAACCCTAACCTATACCATGCCACTAACCCTAACCTTACCCTAACCAGTACCATAACCCTACCCCAACCCTAACCGTAACCTGTACCGTAACCCTAACCCTAATCCTAACCGTAACCCTAACACTAACACTAACCCTAACCCTAACTTGTACCGTAACCGTAAACCTAAACCTAAACCTAAACCCTACCCTGTACCGTAACCCTAACCCTAACCCTAACCTGTACCGTAACCCTAACCCTAACACTAACACTAAACTTAACCCTCACTTGTACCGTAACCCTAAAACTAACCCTAAACCTAACCCTAACCTGTTCCGTAACCCTACATATAAACCTAACCCTACCCGTAACCCTAGTCCACAACTGTACCGCAAAATAGCCCTAACCCTAACCCTAACAATAACCCTAACCATAACCTTTACCTGTACCGAACACTACTCCTAACCCTAAACCTAACCTGTTCCGTAAACCTAACCCTAACCCTAACCCTAACCTATACCATGCCCCTAACCCTAAACCTTACCCTAACCTCTACTGTAACCCTACCCCTAACCCTAACCATAACTTGTACCGTAACCATAACCCTAAACCTAACCGTAACCCTAAACCTAACACTAACACTAACCTGTACCATAAACCTTACCCTAACACTAACCCTAACCCTAACTTGTACCATAACACTAAACCTAACCCTAAACCTTACTCTGCCTGTACCGTAACCCTAACCCTAACCCTAAACTGTACAGTAACCCTAACCCTAACACTAACCCTAAACCTAACCCTAACTTGTACCGTAACCCTAAAACTGACCCTAAACCAAACCCTACCCTGTTCCGTAACCCTAACTATAACCCTAACCCTACACGTAACCCTAGCCCACAACTGTTCGGCAAAATATCCGTAACCCTAACCCTAACACTAACCCTAACCGTAACCTTACTTGTCTCGTAACACTAACCCTAAACCTAACCTAACCTGTACCGTAACCCTAACCCTAACCGTAATCCTATCCTTTACGATAACCCTAGGCCTAATCCTAAAACTAACCTGTACCATAAACCTAAAACTAACCATAACCTTAACGCTAACCTGTACCATAAACCTACCTCTAAACCGAACCCTTACTCTAACACTAACCTGTACCAAAACACTCACCCTAACACTAACCCAAACCCTAACTTGTACCGTATCCCTAAACCTAACCCTAAACCTAAACCTGCCCTGTACCGTAACCCTAACACTAACCCTAAACCTAACCCTAACTTGTACCGTAACCCTAAAACTAACCCTAAACCTAACCCTAACCTGTTCCGTAACCCTAACTCTAAACCTAACCCTACCCGTAACACTAGCCCACAACTGTACCGCAAAATATTCCTAACCCTAACCCTAACACTAACCCTAACCGTAACCTTTACCTGTACCGAACACTAACCCTAACCCTAAACCTAACCTGTTCCATAAACCTAACCCTAACCCTAACCCTAACCTATACCATGCCCCTAACCCTAAACCTTACCCTAAATTATACTATAACCCTACCCCTAACCCTAACCGTAACCTGTACCGTAACCCTAACCCTAAACCTAACCGTAACCCTAACCCTAACACTAACACTAACCTGTACCATAAACCTTACCCTAACACTAACCCTAACCCTAACTTGTTCCATAACCCTAACCCTAACCCTAACCTGTACTGTAACCCTAACCCTAACACTAACCCTAAACCTAACCCTAACATGTACCGTAACTCTAAAACTAACCCTAAACCTAACCGTACCCTGTTCCGTAACCCTAACTCTAACCCTAACCCTACCCGTAACCCTAGCCCACAACTGTACCGGCAAATATCCCTAACCCTAACCCTACACTAACCCTAACCGTAACCTTTATCTGTACCGAACACTAAACCTAACCCTAAACCTAACCTGTTCCATAAACCTAACCCTAACCCTAACCTATACCATACCCCTAACCCTAAACCTTACCCTAAACTGTACTTTAACCCTAGCCCTAACCCTAACCGTAACCTGTACCATAACCCTAACCCTAACACTAACACTAACCTGTACCATAAACCTTACCCTAACACTAACCCTAACCCTAACATGTACCGTAACCCTAAACCTAACACTAAACCTTACCCTGCCCTGTACCGTAACCCTAACCCTAACCCTAACCTGTACCGTAACCCTAAAACTAACCCAAAACCTAACCCTACCCTGTTCTGTAACCCTAACTCTAACCCTAACCCTACCCATAACCGTGCCCACAACTGTACCGCAAAATATCCCTAAGCCTAACCCTAAAACTAATCCTAACGGTAACCTTTACCTGTACCAAACATAACCTCAACCCTAAACCTAACCTGTTCCGTACCCTAACCCTAACCCTAACCCTAACCTATACCATGCCACTAACCCTAACCTTACCCTAACCAGTACCATAACCCTACCCCAACCCTAACCGTAACCTGTACCGTAACCCTAACCCTAATCCTAACCGTAACCCTAACCCTAACACTAAACCTAACCCTAACTTGTACCGTAACCCTAAACCTAAACCTAAACCTAACCCTACCCTGTACCGTAACCCTAACCCTAACCCTAACCTGTACTGTAACCCTGACCCTAACATTTACCCTAAGTCTAAACATAACCCCTAACCTAACTCTAACCCTAACCTCTATGGCAAACCTAAACCTAACCCTTACACTAACCCTAACCCTAACCTGTACCGTAACACTAAACCTAAACCTAACACTAACCCTAACCCTAACCCTAACCTGTACCATAAACCTAATCCTAACCCTAACCCTAACCTGTACCGTAACCCTAACCCTAACCCTAACCCTAACCCTAACCCTAACACTAACCTGTACCGTAACCCTAACGGTAACCCTCACCCTAACCTGTACCTAATATCTAAACCTAACCCTAAAAAAATATAAAATAAAATAAAAATAAACCTAACCCTAACCCTACAATTAACACTAACCCATAACTGTATGGCCACACTAACCCTAACCCGAACCATAACCATAACCCTAACCTGTCCAGTAACACTAAACTTAACCCTAAAACTAACCTGTAACATAACCCTAACCCTAACCCTCACCCTAACCTGTAACTTAACCCTAACCCTAACCCTAATTCTACCAGAAACACTAACCGACACCTGTACAGCAATGCTAACCCTAACCCTAACCCTAACCGTAACCCTTACCTGTCCCGTAACCCTACCCCTAAACAAACCCCTAACCTGTACGGTAACCCTAAACCTAACCCTAACCCTAACCTGTACCGTAACCCTAACCGTAACACTAACCCTAAACCTAACCCTAACTTGGACCGTAATCCTAAACCTAACCCTAAACTAACGCTACCCTGTACCAAAACCCTAACTCTAACCCTAAAACTACCCGTAACCCTAACCCACAACTGTACCACAAACCTAACCCTAACCGTAACCTTAACCCTAACCGGAAACCTTACATGTACCGTAACATTAACCCTAACTCTAACCCTAACCCTAACCCTAACCCTAACCTAACCTTAACCTAACCCTAACCCTAACCTGAACCATAACCCTAACCCTAAACCTAAACTTAACCCTATCCCTAACCCTTTCACTAACCTATACCATAACCCTAACCCTAAACCTAACGTGCACCCTAAACCTAACCCTAACCCTAAAACTAACCATAACCTGTACCATAACCCTAACCCTAACCCTAACCCTAATGGTAACCTGTACCATAAACCTAACCATAAAACTAACCTGTACCGCAACCATAACCCTAACCATAAGCCTAACCCTAAACTGACGCTAACCTATACGATAACCCTAAACCTAACACTATACCTAACCATAACCCTAACTTGAACCGTAATATTAACCGTAAATATAACCCTAACCCTAAACTGTACTGTAACCCTAACCCTAACCCTATCCCATACCCTAACATGTACCGTAACCCTGACCCTAACCCAAACCCTAACCTGTACCGAAACCTTAAACTTAACCCTAACCCTAACCTGTACCATAACCCTAACCCCAACCCTAATCATAACCTGTACTATAACCCTAACCCTAACCCTAACCCTAACCTGTATTGCAAACCAAACCCTAACCCTAACCCGTGTGGTAACCCTAAACATAAACCTAACCCTAAGCTGTACCACAACCCTAACCCTAACCCTAACCTGTACCGTAACCCTAACTCTATCCCTACTCTAACCTAAGCTATACCGTAACCCTAACCCTCACCCTAATCTGTACCATAACCCTAAACATAACCCTACCCCTAACCAGTACCGTGAACCTAACACTAAACCTAAACCTATCCCTAACCCTAACCTTAACCCTAACCCTAAGCCTAACCGGTACCGTAACCCTAACCCTAAACCTAACCCTATCCCTAACCTTAACCCTAACTGTAACCATAACCCTAACCTACACCATAACCCTTACGCAAACCCTAACCCTAACCTATACTGTAACCCTAAACCTAAACCTAACCCTAACCCTAACGCTAACCTATTGTAACCCTAACCCTAAAACTAACCGTAACCCTAACTTGTACCGTAAACATATCCCTAACCCTAACCTAACCCTGACCCTAACCCTTACCTGTACCGTAACCCTAACCCTAATCCTAAAACTAATCCTAACATGTACAGTAACCCTAAACCTAACCCTAACCTATCCTTTACCGAAAACCTAACCCTAACACTAACCCTAAGCTGTACCGCAACCCTAACCCTAACCCTAACCCTAAACCTAAACCTAACCCTACCCCTGACCGTAACCTGCAAGGAAACCCGAAACCTAACCCTAACCATAACACTAACCCTAACCCTAACAGTAACGCTAACCTGTATGGCAACCCTAAAGTGAACCCTAAACTGTACGGTACCCCTAACCCTAACCCTAAAACTACCCTGTACCGCAAACCTAACCCTAACCCTACCCCAACCCCTAAACCTAACCTTAACCCTAACCCTAACCCTAACTTGTACCGTAAACCTAACCCTAACCCTAACACTAACACTAACATTAACACTAACTTGTACCGTAACGCTAACCCTCAACCTAAACATAACCTGTACCGTAACCCTAACCCTAAACCTAACCCTAACCCTAACCTGAACCATAACCGTAAACCTAACCCTAACCCTAACTCTAAACCTAAACTGTATCCTAACCCTACCCTAAACTCTATTGCAAACCTAACCCTAAACCTACCCCTACCCCTACCCCTAAACCTAACCCTAACCCTAACCCTAACCCTAACCTGTACCGGAAACCTAACCCTAACCCTAACCTTAAACCTAACCCAAACCTATACGGTAACCGTAAACATAACCCTAACCGTAAGCTGTACCGCAACCCTAACCCTAACCATAACCTGTATCGTACCCTAACCCTAACCCTAACCCTAACCCTAAGCCTAACCTGTACTGTAACACTAACACTAACCCTAACCCTAACCTGTACAGAAACCCTAACCCTAACACAAACCCTAATCTGTACCGTAACACTACCCCTAACCCTAACCGTAACCTATACCGTAACTATACCCCAAACCTAACCATAACCCTAACACTGACATGTACCATAACCCTAACCCTCACATTAACCCTAACCTAACTAGTACCATAACCCTAGACGTAATGCTAAACCTAACGCTACACTGTACCATAACCCTAACCCTAACCCTAGCCCTCACCTGTACGGTAACCATAACCTAACCCTCACCCTAACCCGTACCGTAAACCTAACCCTAAACCTAACCTGTACAGTAACCATAACCCTAACCCTAACCCTAAACTTAAACCTAAACTGTACCGTAACCATAACCCTAACCCTAAACCTAATCTGTACCGCAACCCTAATCCTAACCCTAAGCCTAACCCTAACACTGACTCTAAACTATATGGTAACCATAAACGTAACCCAAAACCTAACCCTAACCCTAAATTGTACCGTAACCGTAACACTAACCCTACCCCTAACCCTAACCTGTACCGTAACCCTACCCTAACCTGTACCGTAACCCTGACCCTAACACTAACCCAAACCTGTACCGAACCAAAACCGTAACCCTATTCATAACCTGTAACCTAACCCAAACCATAACCCTAACCCTAACCTGTACTGCAAACCTAACCCTAAACCTAACCTTAAACTTAAACTGTACTGTAACCCGAACACTAACCCTAATCCTAACCCTAACCTGTGCCGTAACCCTAACCCTAAACCTCACCATAACCTGTACCGCAACCTTAACCCTAAACCTAACCCTATCTTGTACCATAACCCTACACCTAACCCTAAACCTAACCCTAATCCTAACCCTTAACGTAACCCTAACCTGTACCATACTGTAACCATAACCCTAAACCTAACCCTAACCCTAACACTAACCATAACCCTAAACAGTACCGTAAACCTAACCCTAACTCTAAACCTAACCCTAACCTATACCGTAACACTAAACCTAACCCTAATGCTAACCTATACTGTAAACCTAACCCTAAACCTAACTGTAACCCTAACTTGTACCGTAAACCTAACCCTAACCCTAAACTTGATCCTAATCTGTACGATAATCCTAAGCCTAACCGTAACCCTAACCTGTACCATAACCCTAACCCTATCCCTAACCTGACCCTATCCCTAACCCTAACCTGTATGGTAATCCTAACCTTAACCCTAACCCTAATCATAACCAGTACCGTACTGTAACCCTAACCCTAACCCTAACCTGTACTGCAACCCTAAACCTATACATAACCCTAATCCTAACCTTTACGGTAACCCCAACCCTAATTCTAACCCTAACGTGTACTGCAGCACTAACCATATCCATAAACCTAACCCTAACCTGTACGGTAACCGTAAACATAACCGTAACCCTAAGCTGTAAAGCAACCCTAACCCTAACCCTACCCCTAACCTGTACCGTAACCCTAACCCTAACCCTAACTCTAACCCTAACCTGTACTGTAAACCTAACACTAACCCTAACCCTACCCTGTACCGAAACCCTAACCCTAACCCTAACCTGTGCCGTAACACTACCCCTTACCCTAACCGTAACCTCTACTGTAACTATACCCCAAACCTTACCCTAACCCTAACACTGACATGTACCATAACCCTAACCCAAACATTAACCCTAACGTAACTAGTACCATAACCCTAAACCTAATGCTAAACCTAACCCTACACTGTAGCATAACCCTAACCCTAACCCTAGCCCTCACCTGTACCGTAACCCTAACCCTAACCCTAAACCTAAACCTAACCTATACTGTAACCCTAACCCTAACCCTAAACTTAAACCTAAAGTGTACCGAAACCCTAAACTTAACCCTAAACCTAACCTGTACCGCAACTCTAGCCCTAACCTTAAGCCTAACCCTAACCCTGACACTAACCTATACGGTAACCCTAACCGTAACCCTAAACTTCACCCTAACCTAACCTGAATGCTAACCCTAACCGTAAGCATAACCCTAACATATACCGCAACCCTAAATCTAACCCTCACCCTAACCTGTACGGTAACCCTAACCATAACCCTAACCCTAACTTGTGTCGTAAACCTAACACTAAACCTAAACCTATCCCTATCCCTAACCTTAAACCTAACCCTAACCCAAACCTGTACCGTAACCCTACCTTAATCCTAACCCTAAACTTAGCCCTAACACTAACCCCAACCCTAATACTAACCTTAAACCTAACCTGTACCATTACCGTAACCGTAACCCTAAACCCAACCCTAAGCCTAACCCTACACTGTACCGTAACCCTCACCCTAACCCTAACCTAACCTGGACCGTAATGCTAACCCTACCTTAACCCTATCTTTAAACATAACCTATACCCTAACCCTAACCCTAACCCTAACCCTAACATGTATGACAAACCTAACCCTAACCCTAACACTAAACTAAACCTAACCTGTACCGTAACACTAACCCTCACCCTAACCCTAAACCTCACCCTAAACTGTACCCTAACCCTAACCCTAAACCTAAACCTAATCCTAACCTGTACCGTAACCCTAACCCTAACCCTAATGCTAACCTGTACCATAACCCTAACCCTAACCCTAACCTGAAGGCAACCCTAAAACGAACCTTAACCCTAAACTGTACGGTAACCCTAACCCTAACCCTAACCCTAACTTGTACCATAAATCTAAGACGAAACCTAATCATAACCCTAAAGTGTACGGTCACCCTAACCCTAACCCTAACCCTAACCCTAACCTGTACCGTAACCCTAAACCTAACCCTAACCCAAACTCTAACCCGACATGTACCCTAACCCTAACCCGAAACCTAAACTCTATGGCAAACCTAACCCTAACCCTAACCCTAACCCTAACCCTAACCTGTACCATAACACTAGTCCTAACCCTAACACTACCCCTAACCCTAAACCTAACCTGTACCGTAACCCTAAACTTATCCCTAACCCTAACCCTAACCTGTACCGTAAGCCTAACCCTTACCCTAACCTTAACCCTGAACCTAACCCTAACCTTAACCCTAACCTGTACCGTAACCATAACCCTAAACCCAAACCTAAGCCTAATCCTAACGACTACCGTAAACCTAACCCTAACCCTAACCCTAAACTTAACCCTAAACTGTTCCGTAACCCTTCCCCTAATGATAACCCTAACCTGTACTGTAACCCTAACCCTAACCCTACCCTGTACCGTAACCCTCACCCTAACTCTAACCCTACCCATAATCCTAACTTCATCTGTACAGCAAACCTAAACCTAACGCTAACCGGAACCGTAACCCTAACCGTAATCGTAACCCTTACCTGTACCGTAACACTAACAATAACCCTAAACCTAACCTGTAACGTAACCCTAACCCTAACCCTAACCTATAATGTAACCCTAACACTAACCCTAACCCTAACCTATACCGAAACCCTAACCCTAACATTAACCCTACCTGTACCGTAATCCTACCCCTAAACCTAACCATAACCTGCACCGTAACTCTACCCCTTACCCTAACACTAACATTAACATGTACCATAAACCTAAACCTAACATTAACCCTAACCCTAACTTTTACCGTAACCCTAAACCTAATGCTAAACCAAACTCGACACTGTACCGTAACCCTAAACATAACCCTAACCTGTACCGTAACCCTAACCCTAACCCTCACCCTAACCCTCAACCTAACCCTAACCCTAAACCTAACCTGAACCGTAACCCTAACCCTAACCCTAAACCTAAGCCTAACACTAACCCATATGCTAACCTATACATTAACCCTAACCCTAAACCTAACTGTAACCCTAACTTGTACCGTAACGCTAACCTTAAATCTAAACCTAACCTGTAGCATAAACCTAACCCTAACCCTAAAACTAAGAATAACCTGTACAATAACCCTAACCCTAAACCTAAACCTACCCTAACCTGTACTGTAACCCTAACCCTAACCCTAACCCTAATGCTAACCTGTACCATAACCCTAACTCTAAGCCTAACCTGTACCGCAACCCTAACCCTAACCCTAAGCATAACCCTAACCCTGACTCTAACCTATACGGTAACCCTAACACTTACCCAAACCCTAACCCTATCCCTAACTTGTACCATAAACCTAACCCTAACCCTAACCCTAACCCCGACCCTAACCTGTACCGTAACCCTAAATCTAAACCTAATCATACCTTGTAACGTAACCCTAACCCTAACCCTAACCTGTACCGCAACCCTAACCCTAACCCTAACCCTAACCTTAATCCTAACCATAACCTGTACGGTAACCCTAAACATAACCATAACCCTAAGCTGTACCGCACCCTAACCGTAACCCTAACCCCAAACTGTACCGTAACCATAACCCTAACCCTAAACCTAACCATAACCTGTACTGTAATCCTAACCCTAACCCTAACCCTAACCCTAACCTGTACCATAAACCTAACACAAACCCTAACCCTAATCCTAACCTGTACCATAACCATAACCCTAACCTGTACCGCAAACCTAACCCTAACACTAACCCAAAAACTAAACTGTATCGTAAGGCTAAAACTAAACCTAACCCTAAGCTGTACCGTAACCCTAACCCTAACCCTAACACTTACACTGACCCTAACCTGTACGGAAACCCTAAACCTGATCCTAACCCTACCCTAACCCTAAACCTAAACCTAACCCTAACCTGTACTGTAACCATAACCCTAAACCTAAACTTAAACCTAACTGGTACCATAACCCTAACCCTAACCGTTAACCGTAACCTGTAACGTAACCCTCAACCTAACCCTAATCCTAACCCTAACCCTAACCCTAATCTGTACCGTAACCCTAACCCTAACCCTCACCCTAACCTGTACCATACCCCTAACCCTAAACCTAACCCTACCAGTAACACTAACCCACACCTGTACGGCAACGCTTTCCCTAACCCTACCCTAACCGTAACCCTTACCTGTCCCGTAACACTAACCCTAACCCTAAACCTAACATGTACGGTAACCCTAATCCTAATCCTAAACCTAACCTTTACCATAACCCTAAAATTAACCATAACCCTAACCTTAACCTGTACGGTAACCCTAACCCTAACCCTAAACCTAAACCTAAACTTGACCGTAACCCTAACCCTAACTCTAACCGTAACCCTACCTGTACCGTAAACGTAACCGTAACCCTAAACCAAATCCTAAGCCTAACCCTAACCACTACCGTAAACCTAACCCTAAACCTAATGCTAAACTTAACCCTAAACTGTACCGTAACCCTAACCCTAACGCTAACCCTAAAACTAACCCTTACCTATAAGGTAACCCAACCCCTAACAATAACCTTAATCTGTACCGTAACCCTAGCCATAACCCCTATCGTAACCTGTACCGTAACCCTAACCCTAATACTAACCCTAAACATAACCCTAAGTTGTACCGTAACCCTAACCCTAACGTAATCCTAACCCACACTCTACCGCAAACCTAACCATAACCCTAACCCTAACCCTAAACCTAACCCTAACCGTAACCCATATTGTCCCATAACACTAACCCTAACCCTAAACCTAACCTGTACCATAACCATAACCCTAACTCTAACCCTAACCCTAACCCTAACCCTAACCTATACTGTAACACTAACACTAACCCTAACCTGTACTGAAACCCTAACGCTAACCCTAAGCCTAAACTATACCGTAACCCTGCAAGTAACCCTACCCGTAACCTGTACCGTATCCCTACCCCTAACCCTAACCCTAACTCTAACACTAACATGTACCATAATCCTACCCCTAACACTAACCCTAACCTAACTTGTACCGTAACTGTAAACCTAACCCTTAACCTAACGCTATCCTGTATCGTAACACTAACCCTAACCCAAACTCAAACCTGTACCGTAACTCTAACCCTAAACTTTACCCTAAGTCTAAACATAACCTGTACCCTAACCTAACCCTAACCCTAACCTCTATGGCAAACCTAACACTAACCCTAACACTAACCCTAACCCTAATCTGTACCGTAACAGTAAACCTAACCCTAACCCTAACCCTAACCGTAACCCTAACCCTAACCTCTACCGTAACCCTAACCCTAATCCTAACCTAACCCTAAACCTAATCCTAAACTGTACCGAAACCCTAACCCTAACCCTAACCTGTACCGTAACCCTAACCCTAACCCTAACAGTACCTGTAACATTAACCCACACCTGTATGGAACCCTAACACTAACCCTAAATGTAATCCTTTCCTGTCCCGTAACACTAACCCTAACCCTGAACCTAACCTGTACCGTAACCCTAACCCTGACCCTAAACCTAACACTAACCTGTACCGTAACACAAACCCTAACACAAACCCTAACGCTAACTTGTATCATAAACCTAACCCTAAACCTAACCCTAACACTACACTGTACCGTAACGTTCACCCTAACCATAACCCTAGCTCTAAATGTAACCTGTTCCCGAACCATAACCATAACCCTAAACTCCATGAAAACCTAACACTAACCTAACACTAACACTAACCCTAACCCTAACCCTAACCCTAAAACTGACCCTAACCTGTACGGTAAACCAAACCTTAAACCTAAGCCTAAGCCTAAGCCTAACCCTAACCCTAACCTGTCCGGTAACCCTGACCCTAAACCTAACACTAAACCTAACCGGTACCATAACCCAAACCCTAACCTTAACCCTAACCCTAACCCTAACCCTAACCCTAACCCTAACTCTAACCTGAACCGTAACCCTAAACCTAACCCTAAACCGAACTCTAACCCTAACCCTTACACTAACCTTTACCGTAACCCTAACCCTAAACCTAACTGTAACCCTATCTTGTACCGTAACCCGAACTCTAACCCTGAACCTAAACCTAAACCTAACCTGTTCCGTAACCCTAGACCTAAACCTAACCTGTACCGCAACCCTAACCCTAACCCTAAGCCTAACCCTAAACCTGACCATAACCTGTACAGTAAACCAAACTCTAACCCTAATAATAACGCTAACCCTAACATGTACCGTAACCCTAACGCTAACCCTTACACTACCCCTAACTCTAAACCTAACCTATACCATAACCCTAAACCTAAACCTAAACCTAACCTTAACCCTAAGCCAAACTATACCGTAACCCTGAACCTAACCCTAATCCTAACCCTAACTCTAACCCTAACACTAACCGTAACCCTTACCTATACCGTAACTCTAATACTAACCCTAAACCTAACCTGTTCTGTAACCCTAACCCTAACCCTAACCCTAAACTTAACCTATACCGTATCCCTAACCATAACCCTAACCCTAATCTGTACAGTAACTCTAAAACTAACCCTCACCCTAAACTACATGGTAACCCTAACCCTAACCCTAACCCTTACCCTAACCTGTACCGCAACCCTAACCCTAACCCTAAACCTAACCCTAAACCTAACCTTAACCTGTACGATAACCCTAACACTAACCCTAACCCGAACCCTATCCCTAACTTGTACCGTAACCCTAACCCTAAACTATACCGTAACCCTAACCCTAACACTACCCTAAACCAACCCTAACTTGTACTATAACCCTAACCCTAACACTACCCTAAACCTAACCCTAACTTGTACTATAACCCTAACCCTAACACTAACCCTAACCCTACCCGTAAACCTAACCAACAATTGTACCGCAAACCTAAGCCGAACCCGAATCCTAACCGTAACCCTTACCTTTAAAGTAACACTAACCCTAAACCTAAACCTAACCTGTACCGTAACCCTAACCCTAACCGTAACCTGTACTGTAATCCTAACACTAACCCTTACCCTAAACTGTACCTTAACCCTACCCCTAAACCTAACGGTAACCCGTACAGTAACCCTAACCCAAACCCTAACCCTAATACTAACACTAACCTGTATCATAAACCAAACTGTAACCCGAAACCTAACCCTAACCCTAAACCTAACCTGTACCGTTACCCTATCCCTAACCCTAACCTGTACCGTAACCCTAACTCTAACCCTAACCCTAACCTGTACCGTAACCCTAAACCTAACCCTAACCCTAAACCTAACGCTAACCTATACCTTAACCCTAACCTTAAACCTAACAGTAACCCTAACTTGTACCGTACCCTAACCCTAACCCTAAACTGAAACATAACCTGTTCCATAACCCTAAACCTAACCCTAACCCTGACATACACCGTAACTCTAAACCTAACCAAAAACTAACCATAACCTGTACCATAACCCTAACCCTAAACCTTACCCTAACCCTAACTTATACCGTAACCCTAACCCTAACCCTAATACTAACCTCTACTGTAGCCCTAACCATAACCCTAAACCTGAATTCTACCGCAACCCTAATGTTATACCTAACACTTACCCTAACCTGTACGGTAACCCTAACGCTAACCCTAACCCGAACCCTAACCCTAACGTGTACCGTAACCCTAACCCTAACCCTAACCCTAACTCTTACCCCAAACTCTACCGCAACCCTAACCTTAACCCTAACACTTACCCTAACAAGTACATTAACCCTAATGCTAATCCTAACCTTAACCCTAACCCTAACGTGTACATTAACCCTAACCCTAACCGGTACCGTAATCCTAACCCTAACCCCAACCCTAATTGTACCGTAAACCTAACCCTAACCCTAACCCTAACCAGTACCGTAACCCTAACCCTAAACCTAAACCTAAACTGTACCGTAAACCTAACCCTAACCCTAACACTAACCGTACTATAAGACTAACCCTAACACTAACACTAAACCTAACTTGTATCGAAGCCCTATCCCTAACCCTAACTCTAACCCTACCCTGTACCGTAACCCTAAACCTAACCTGTACCATAACCCTAACCCTAACCCTAAGCCTAACCTGTACGGAAACCCTAAACCTATCCCTAACCCTAACACTAACGCTAACCTATACCGTAACTCTAACCCTAAACTTAATCCTAACACTAACTTGTTCCGTAACCCTAGCCCTAACCCTAACCCTAACCCTGCCTGTACCGTAACCCTAACCCTAACATTAACTCTGACTCTAAACATAACCTGTACCCTAACCGTAACCCTAACCCTAAACTATATGGAAAACATAACCCTAACCCTAACACTAACTAACCCTACCTGTACCGTAACACTAACTCTAACCCTCACCCTAACCCTAATCCTAACCCTAAACCTAAACCCAATCTGTACAGTAACCCAATCCCTAACCCTAACCCTAAACTGTACCATAAACCTAACCCTAAACATAAACCTAACCCTGACCTGTATCGTAAACCTAATCCAAACCCTAACCCTAACCCTAACCTGTACGATAAACCTAATCCTAACCCTAACCCTAACCCTAACACTACCACTAACCTATACCGTAACCCTAACCCTAAACCTAACCATAACCCTAAGTTGTACCGTAACACTAACCCTAACCCTAACCGTAACCCTAACCTGTACCGTAACCCTAACCCTAACCGAACCCTGTACCGTAACGTTAAACCTAACCCTAAATCTAACCATAACAGGTACCGTAACCATAACTCTAAACCTAATCCTAACTCTAACCTGTACGGTAACCCTAAACCTAACCCTAACCCTAAAACTAAACCTAATCTGGATGGTAACCCTAAACCTAAACCTAAACAGTACCATAAACCAAACGCTAACCCTAACCCTAACCCTAATCTGTACCGTAAACCTAACACTAACACTAACCCTAAACCTAACCATAACTTGTACCGTAACACTAACCTTCACCCTAAACCTAACCCTACCCTATACCATAACCCTTACCCTAAACCGTACCCTCACCATAACCCTAACCCTAACCCTGACACTAAAGTGTACGGTAACCCTAACCCTAACCATAACACTAAAACTAACCCTAACCTGCATGGTAACCCTAAACGTAACCATAAACCTAAACTGTACCGCAACCCTAACCCTAACCCTAACACTAAACTGTACCGTAACCCAAACCCTAAACCTAAAACTAACCATAACCTATACCATAACCCTAACCCTAAACCTAACGCTAACCCTCACCTGTACTGTAACCCTAACCCTAAACCTAATGCTAACATATACCGTAACCCTAACCCTAACCATATCCTGTACCACAACCCTAACCTTAACCCTAACCCTGATCCTAACCTGAACGATAACCCTAACACTAATCCTAACCCTAACCTTAACCATAACTTGTACCGTAACCCTAACCATAACACTTAAGGTAACCCTAACCGTAACCTGTACCGTAACCCTAACCCTAACACTCACCCTAACCTGCACCGTAAACCTAACCCTACACCAAACCCTAACCTGTATCGAAACCCTAACCCTAACCCTAACCCTAACCCTAACAAGTACGGTAACCCTATCACTAACCCTAAACCTAATCGGTACTGTAACCCAAACCCTAACCCTAACACTAACCTGTACCGTAACCCTCACCCTAACACTAACCGTAACCCTAACTTCTCTCCATACCCTAACCCTAATCATAACTCTAACCCTACCCTGTACCATAACACTAATCCTAACCCTAACCCTAACCCTAAACTGTACCGTAACCCTAATTCGAAACCTAACCCTAAACTGTACTGTAACCCTAACCCTAACACTAACCTAAACCTAAACCTAACTTGTACGTTAACCCTAACCGTAACCCTAACCCTAACCCTACCCTGTGCCGTAACCCTAACCTTAAGCCAAACCTAACATGTACCGTAACGTTAACCCTAACACTAACCCTAACCTGTACCGAAACCCTAACCCTAACCCTAACACTAACCTGTACCGTAACCCTAACCCTAACCCTAACCCTAAACTATACTGTAACCCTAACCCTAACACTAACACTAAACTGTACTGTAACACTAACCGTAACACTAAACCTAACCCTAACTTGTATCGAAACCCTAACGCTAACCCTACCCTGTACCGTAACCCTAACCCTAACCCTAATATGTACCGTAACCCTAAACCTAACCCTAAACCTATCCGTAAATCTAACTTGTAACATAACCCTAACCCTAACCCTAACCCAACCCTAACCCTAACCGGTACCGCAAACCTAACTCAAACCCTAAACCTAACCCTGACCCTGTGCGGTAACCCTAACCCTTAACCTAACTTATACGGAAACCCTAAAACTAAACCTAACCCTAAACCTAATGGTAAAATAACCCTAACCCTAACCCTAACCTGTATCGTAAACCTAACCCTAACCCTAACCTGTACTGTAACCCTAACCCTAAACCTAAACCTAACCCTAACCTGTACCATAACCCTAAACCTAATCCTAACCCTAATCCTAACGCTAACCTATACCTGAAACCTAACCCTAAACCTAACCGTAACACTAACTTGTACCGTAACCCTAACCGTAACCCTAAACATAAACTTAAACCAAACGTGTACTGTAACCCTAACCTTAACCCTAACCTGCACTGTAACTCTACGCCAACCCTAAAACTAACCATAACCTGTACCATAACCCTAACCCGAACTCTAACACAAACCCCAACCCTAACCCTAACCTATACCGTAACCCTAACCCTAACCCTAAAGCTAACCTATACAGTAACACTAACCCCAACCCTAACCCTAAACATACCGCAACCCTAACCTTAACCCTAACACTTACCGTAACCTGTACGGTAACCCTAACCCTAACCCTAACCCCAACCCAAACTTGTACCCTAACCCTAACCCTATCCCTAACCCTAACCCTAAACTGTACCGTAACCCTTACCCTAACCCCAACCCTCATCTGTAGCGTAACGTTAACCCTAACACTAACCCTAACCTGTCCCGAAAACCTAACCCTAAACCTAACCCTAACCTGTACCATAACCCTAACCCTAACCCTAAACTGTACTGTAACCCTAACCCTAATCCTTACACCTACCTGTACTGTAACACTAACCCTAACACTAACCCTAACCCTAACATGTATCGAAACATAACCCTAACCCTACCCTGCACAGTACCATAACCCTAACCCTAAAATGTACCGTAACCCTAAACCTACCCTAACCCTAAACCAAACACTAACCTATACCGTAACCCTAACCCTAAACATAATCGTAACCCAAATATCTTCCGTAACTCTAAACCTAACCCTAACCCTAACCCTATCCCTAACCCTAACCCTGATCCTAACCTGTACAGTAACCCTAACACTAACCCTAACCCTAACCCTAACCCTACACTAACCTGCACGGTAACCCTAATCCTAAAACTAACAATAACCCTAACCCTAACGATAACCTATACCTTAACCCTAACCCTAAACCTAACCGTAACACTAACTTGTACCATAACCCTAACCCTAACCCTAAACCGAACCATAACCTGTACCGTAACCATAACCATAACCCTAACCCTAACCCTAACCTGTACCGCAACCCTATCCCTAAACCTAACTCTACCCTAACCTTTACGGTAACCCCAACCCTAACCCTAACCCTAACCTATACCGCAACTCTAAGCCTAAACCTAACCCTAACACTAACCTTTACCTTAACCCTGACACTAACCTGTACGTTAACCCTAACCCTAACCATAAACCTAACCCTAACCTATACGGTAACCCTAACCCTAACCCTAACCCTAACCCTAACCTGTACTGTAAACCTAACACTAAACCTAAACCTATCCCTAACCCTAACATTAAACCTAACCCTAACCCTAACCCTAACCTACACTGTCAAAATTACCCTAACCCTAACCCTAATGCTAACCGGTACCATAACCCTAAACCTAACCCTAAAACTAACCATAACCTGTACCATAAGCCTAACCCTAAACCTAACCCTAACCCTAACCCTAACCTGTACTGTAACCCTAACGCTAACCCTAACCCTAAACTATACTGCAACCCAACCTTAACCCTAACACTTACCGTAACCTGTACGGTGACCCTAACCCTAACCCTATCCCTAACCCTAACCCAAACATGTACCGTAACCCTAACCCTAACCCGAATCCTAACCCTAACCCTAACCTGTACCGTACCCCTAACCCGAACCCCAACCCTCACCTGTAGCGTAACGTTAACCCTAACACTAACCCTAACCTGTCCCAAAACCCTAAACCTAACCCTAACCCTAAACCAAACGCTAACCTAATCCGTAACCCTAACCCTAAACCTAATCGTGACCCTAATATGTTCCGTAACACTAACCCTAACCGTAACCCTAGCCCTCACCCTAACCCTGCAGGTACCGTAACCCTAACCCTAAACATAACACTAACCTGTACCATAACCCCAACCCTAACCCTAAACCTAACCATAACCTGTTCAGTAATCCTAACCCTAACCCGAACCCTAACCTGTGCCAGAACCATAACCCTAACCCTAACCCTAATCCTAACCTGTACCATAATCCTAACCCTAACACTAACTCTAACCTGTACAGTAACACTAAAACTAACTCTAACCCTAAGCTGTACCACAACCCTAACCCTAACCCTAACCCTAACCCTGATCCTAACCTGTACAGTAACCCTAATCCTAACCCTAACCCGAACCCTAACCCTACACTAACCTGCACGGTAACCCTAATCCTAAACCTAACAATAACCCTAACCCCACGATAACCTATACCGTAACCCTAACCGTAAACCTAACCGTAAAACTAACTTGTACCGTAACCCTAACTCTAACTCTAAACCTAACCATAACCTGTACCGTAACCGTAACCGTAACCCTAACACTAACCTGTACCGCAACCCTAACCCTAAACCTTACTCTACCCTAACCTTTACGGTAACCCCAACCCTAACCCTAACTCTAACCTGTACCGCAACCCTAAGCCTAAACCTAACCCTAACCCTAATCTTCACCCTAACCCTGACCCTAACCTGTACGTTAATCCTAAGCCTAAAAATAACCCTAACCCTAACCTGTACGGTAACCCTAACCTTAACCCTAACCTGTACCGTCAAACTAATAGTAAACCTAACCTATCACTATCCCTAACCATAAAACTAACCCTAACCCTAACCTGTACCGTCAAATTACCCGAACCCTTACACTAATGCTAACCTGTACTGTAACCCTAAACCTAAACCTGAAACTAAACATAACCTGTACCATAACCCTAACCCTAAACCTAACCCTAACCCTAACGCTTACCTGTACCTAACCCTAAACCTAACCCTAACACTAATGCTAAACTGTACCCTAACACTAACCCTAACCCTAAACCTAAACTGTACCGCAACCCTAACCATAACCCTAACCCTGACCTGTACGGTAACCCAAACCTAACCCTAACCCTAACAAGTACCGCAACCCTAACCCTACCCTAAGCCTATCTTGAACCGTAACACTAACCCTAACCCTAACCCTAACCCTAAAGTGTACTGTAAACCTGACCTTAAGAATAAGCCTAACCTGTACTGTAATCCTGATCCTAACCCTAACCCTAACCTGTACCGAAACCCTAACCCTAACCCTAACCCTAACCTGTACCGTAACAACCACTAAACCTAAACCTAACCTGTACTGTAATCCTAACCCTAACCCTAACCATAATCATAACCATAACCTTAACAATAACCGGTACCGTAACCCTAACACTAACACTAACCCTAACCCTAAACCGTATCAAAACCCTAAACCTAACCCTAACCTTAACCCTACCCTGTAACCTAACCCAAATCCTAAACCTAACCTGTACCGTAACCCTAACCCAAACCCTAAACCTAACCTGTACCGTAACGCTAACCCTAACCCTAATCATAACCTGTACTGTAACCCTTACCCTTACCCTAACCTTAACCCTAACCCTGACTCTAACCTGTACCGTAAACCTAACCCTAACCCTAACCCTAAACTGTACCGTAACCCTAACCCTAACCCTATCCCTAAACTGTACCGTAACCCTAACCATAACCCTAACCCTAACCCTACCCTGTACGGAAGCCCTAAACATAACTCTAACCCTAATCTGTACCGCAACCCTAACCCTAACCCTCACACTAACCCTAACGCTAACCCTGACTCTAACCTGTGCTGTAACCCTAACCCTAACCCTAACCCTAAACTGTACCGTAACCCTAACCCTAATCCTAACCCTAACCTGCACGGTTACCCTAAAACTAACCCTAACCCTAAAACTAACCGGTACCATAACCCTAACCGAAACCTGTACGGTAACCCTAACCCTACCCCTAACCCTAACCCTAACCTGTACGCTAACCCTAACCCTAACCCTAAACCTAAACCTAACCCTAACCTGTACTGCAACCCTAACCATAACACTAACCCTAACCCTAACCTGTACGGTAACCTGAAACCTAACCCTAACCCTAACCTGTACCGCAACCCTAAAACTAACCCTAACCTAACCTTAACGCTGACACTAACCTGCACGGTAACCCTAACCCTAACCCTAACTCTAACCCTAACCCAAACCTAACCTGTACGGTAACCCTAAACGTAATGCTAACCCTAATCTGTAACACAACCCTAACCCTAACCCTATCCCTAACCCTACCTCTACAGTAATCCTAACCCTAACCCTATCCTGATCCTGTACCGTAACCCTCACCCTAACCCTAAACCTCACCATAAACTGTACCCTAATCCTATCCTTAACCCTAAACCTAAATCCAACCCAAACCCTAAATCTAACTCTAACCCTAACCCTAAGCTGTACAGTAACACTAAACCTAACCCTAACCCTAACTCTAAACTGTACAGTAACACTAAACGTAACCCTAAAACTAACCCTAACACTAACCTATATCGTAAACCAAATGCTAAACCTAACCATAACCCTAACTTGTAATGTAACCCTAACCCTAACCCTACCCTGATGCTAACCCTAACCTGTACCGAATCCCTAACCCTAAGCCTAAACCTAACGCTGACCCTAACTTGTGCAGTAAACCTAACCCTAACCCTAAACCTAACCCTAACCTGTACGGTTACCCTAACATTAAACCTAACCCTAAATTTAAACGGTACCATAACCCTAACCGTAACCCTAACCCTACCTGTACCATAACCCAATCCCTAACCCTAACCTGTACTGTCACCCTAACCCTAACCCTAACCTGTACCGTAAACCTAAACGTAACCCTAACCCTAAACCTAACACTAACCTATACCTTAATCCTAACCCTAAACCTAACAGTAACCCTAACTTGTACCGTAACCCTAACCTTAATCCTAACCCTAAAC
This sequence comes from Otocyon megalotis megalotis, assembly GCA_017311455.1. Lineage (NCBI taxonomy): Eukaryota > Metazoa > Chordata > Mammalia > Carnivora > Canidae > Otocyon > Otocyon megalotis. The sequence continues at coordinate 47,066 of JAEUCK010005630.1, read as the reverse complement.
TTAAATATAACCTGTACCATAACCCTAACCCTAACACTAACCTGTACTGTAACCATAACCCTAACACTAACCCGAACCCTAACCCTAACTTGTATCGAAACCCTAACCCTAATCCTAACCCTACCCTGTACAGTAACCCTAACCTAAACCTAACATGTACCGTAATCCTAAAACTAACCCTAACCGTAACACCAACGCTAACCTATACCGTAACCCTAACTGTAAACATAACCATAACCAGTACCGTAACTCTAACCATAACCCTAACCCTAACCCTAACATGTGCGGTAACCCCAACCCTAACCCTAACCCTAACTTGTACCGCAACCCTAACCCTAACCCTAACCTAACCCTAACTTGACACTAACCTGTATTGCAAACCTAACCCTAACCCTAACCCTAACCCTAACCCTAACCCTACCTGTACGGTAATCCTACCCTAAACCTTACCCTAACCGGTACCGTAACCCTCACTCTAACCCTAAACCTAACCATAACCTGTACATTAATCCTAACACTAACCCTAACCATATGCCTAACCCTAACCTGTTCAGTAACACTAAACCTAACCCTAAACCTCACCCTAACGCTAACCTATACCGTAAACCTAACTCTAAACCTATCCTTAACCCTAACTTGTAACATAACCCTAAACCTAACTCTAACCTAAACCTAACCCTAACCGGTACCGCAACCCTAACCCTAACCTAACCCTAACCCTAACCTATACCGCAACCCTAACCCAAACCCTAACCCTAACCCTGACCCTAACCTGTGCGGTAACCCTAACACTAACCCTAAACCTAACCTGTACGGAAACCCTAACACTAAACCTAACCCTAAACCTTAACAGTAAAATAACCCTAAGCCTAACCCTATCCCTAACCTGTACCGTAACCGTAAACCTAACCCTAACCTGTACCATACCCTAAACCTAACCATAACCCTAATACTAACGCTAACCTATACCTGAAACCTAACCCTAAACCAAACTGTAAACCTAACTTGTACCGTAAACCTAACCCTAACCCTCACCCTAACCCTAACATGTACGGTAACACTAACACTAAACCTAACCATAAACCTAAACGTTACCCTAACCCTAACCCTAAACCTAACCCTAACCCTAACTTGTACCATAAACCTAAACCTAACCGTAACCTGTACCATAACCCTAACCCTAACACAAACCCTAACCCTCACCCTAACCTGTACCGTAACCCTAAACCTAACCCTAACCCTAAACCTAACGCTAAACTATACCTTAACCCTAACCCTAAACCTAACAGTAACACTAACTTATACCGTAACCCTAAACGTAACCCTAAACCTAAACTTAACCTAACCTGTACTGTAACCCTAACCCTAACCCTAACCTACACCGTAACTCTAACCCTAGCCCTAAAACTAACCATAACCTGTACCATAACCCTAACCCTAACTCTAACACAAACCCCAACCCTAACCCTAACCTATACCCTAACCCTAACCCTAACCCTAATGCTAACCTGTACAGTAACCCTAACCCTAAACCTAACCCTAAACTCTACCATAACCCTAATCCTAACCCTAACACTAACCTGTACTGTACACTAACCCTAACACTAACCCTAACCCTAACATGTACCGTAATCCTAACCCTAACCCTAACCCTAACCCAAACGCTAACCTATACCATAAACCTAACCCTAAACCTAATCGTAACCCTAAATTGTTCTGTAACACTAACCCTAACCCTAACCCTAACCCTAACCCTAACCCTGCCTTTACTGTAACCCTAACCCTAAACATAAGCCTAACCTCTACCGTATCCATAACCCTAACCCTAAACCTAACCATAACCTGCATTGTAATCCTAACCCTAATCCGAACGCTAACCCTAACCCTAATCCTAACCTTTACCATAATCCTTACCCTAACACTAACCCTAACCTGTACGGTAACACTAACACTAACCCGAACCCTAACACTAACACTAACCTGCACGGTAACCCTTATCCTAAACCTACCCCTAACCCTAACCATAAACTGTACTGTAACCGTAACCCTAACACTAACCCTAATAAGTACCGCAACCCTAACCCTAAACCTAACTCTAACCCTAATCTTTACAGTAACCCACACCCTAACCCTAACCCTACCCTGTACCGCAACCCTAAGCCTAAACCTAACCCTAAACCTAACCTTTACCCTAACCCTGAAACTAACCTGTACGTTCACCCTAACCCTAACCATAACCCTAACCCTAACCCTAACGTGTACGGTAACCCTAACCCTAACCCTAACCCTAACCTGTACCGTAAACCTAACACTAAACCTAAACCTATCCCTAACCCTAACATTAAACCTAACCCTAACTCTAACCTGTACCGTCAAACTAACCCTAACCTTACCCTAATGCTAACCTGTACCGTTACCCTATTTCTAAGCCTAAACCTAACCTTAACCTGTACTGTAACCCTAACCCTTACCCTGACACAAATGCTAACCTGTACCATAACCCTAACACAAACACTAACCCTAAACCTAAACTGTATCGAAACCCAAACCCTAAACCTAACCGTAACCCTAACCTGTAACGTAACCCAAACCCTAAACCTAACCTGCACTGTAACCCTAAACCTAAACCTAAACATAACCTATACCGTAACCCTAAGCCTAAACCAAACCCTAACCCGAACCTGTACCGCAACCCTAACCCTAACCCTAAACCTAAACCTAACCGGTATGGAAACCCTAAACATAACCCTAACCCTAAGCTTAACGAAACCCTAACCCTAAGGCTGACCCTAACCCTAACCCTACCCTGACTCTAACCTGTACCGTAACCCTAACCCTAACCCTAACCCTAAACTGTACCGTAACCCTAACCCTAACCCTAACACTAAATTGTACTGTAACACTAACCCTAACACTAAACCTAACCCTAACTTGTATAGGAACCGTAGCCCTAACCCAACCCTAACCTGTACGGTTACCCTAAACCTAACCCTTACCCTAAGCCTAACCTGTACCGTAACATTAACCCAAACCTGTACCGTAACCCTAACCCTGCCTCTAAACCTAACCCTAACCTTTAACCTAAACCTCACCCTAACCCTAACCTGTACCGCAACCCTAACCCCAACCCTAACACTAACCCTAACCTGTACCGCAACCCTAACCCTAACCCTAAGGCTGACAGTAACCTGTACTGTAACCCTAACCCTAACCCTAACCCAAACCTAACCTGTACGGTAACCCTAAACGTAACGCTAACCCTAATCTGTAACGTAACCCTAACCCTAACCCTAACCCTACCTCTACGGTAATCCTAACCCTAACCCTAACCAGAACCTGTACCGTAACCCTCACCCTAACCCTAAACCTCACCACAACCTGTTAATCGTTACCCTAAACCTAATCCTAACCCTAACCATAAACCTAACCCTAACCCTAACCTGTACAGTCAACCTAACTCTAACCCTAACCCTAAAGCTAACCTGTACCGTTACCTAATCCTAATCGTTACCCTAAACCTAATCCTAACCGTAAACCTTACTCTAACCCTAACCCTAACCCTTACCCTAACCTGTACAGTAACATAAACCTAACCCTAAACCTAACCCTAATGCTAACCTATACCGTAAAACTAACCCTAAACCTATCCGTAACCCTAACTTGTAATGTAACCCTAACCCTAACATTAACCTAATTCTAACCCTAAACTTTACCGCATCCCTAACCCTAACCCTAACCTTAACCCTGACACTAACCTGTGCGGTAAACCTAACCTTAACCCTAAAGCTAACCCTAACCTGTATGGTTACGCTAACACTAAAACTAACCCTAAATCTAAACGGTACCATAACCCTAACCAAAACCCTAACCCTAACCCTAAACCTAACCTGTACTGTAACCCTATCCCTAACCATAAACTGTGCCGTAACCCTAACCCTAACCCTAACCCTACCACTACCTGTACCGTAACCCTAAACCTAACCCTAAACCTAAATCTAACGCTAACCTATACCTTAACCCTAACGCTAAACCTAACAGTAACCCTAACTTGTACCGTAACCCGAACCCTAACCCTAAACTTAAACATAACCTGTACCGTAACCCTAACCCTAAGCCTAACCTATACCGTAACCCTAACTATAACCCTAATACTAACCTGTACCAAAACCCTAACCATAACCATAACCCTAAAGTGTACCGCAAGCTTAACCTTAACCCTAACACTTACCCTAACATGTATGGTAACCCTAACGCTAACCCTAACCCTAACCCTAACCCTAACGTGTACCGTAACCCTAACCCTAACCCTAACCTGTACCGTAATCCTAAACCTAACACCAACACTAACCTGTACCGTAACCTAATGTAACCCTAACCCTAACCTGTACCAAAACCCTAACCCTACCCTAACCTGTACCGTAACCCTAACCTAACCCTAAACCTAAACTCTACAGTAACACTAACCCAAACCCTAACACTAAACGTACTGTAACACTAACCCTAACACTAACCCTAACCCTAACGTGTATCGAAGCCCTATCCCTAACCCTAAATCTAACCCAACCCTGTACCATAACCCTAACCCTAACCCTAACCTGTACCGTAACCCTAACCCTAACCCTAACCTAACCTGTACGGAAACCCTAAACCTATCCCTAACCCTAACCCTAACGCTAACCGATACCATAAACCTAACCCTAAACCTAATCCTAACCCTAACTTGTTCTATAACCCTAACCCTAACCCTAACCCTAACCCTGCCTGTACCGTAACCCTATCCCTAACCTTAACTCTAACTCTAAACATAACCTGTACCCTAAACCTAACCCTAACCCTAAACTCTATGGCAAACTAACCCTAATCCTAACACTAACCCTAACCCTACCTGTACAGTAACACTAACCCTCACCCTAACCCTAAACCTAAACCCAACCTGTACCGTAACCCTAACCCTAACCCTAACCCTAACCCTAAACAGTACCGTAAACCTAACCCTAAACCTAACCGTAATCCTAACTTGTACCGTAACCCTAACCCTAACCCTAAACATAACCCTAAACTGTACCGTTACCCTAACCCTAACCGAACCCTGTACCGTAATCCTAACCCTAACGCTAAATCTAACAATAACAGGTATCGTAACCGTAACTCTAACCCTAACCATAACATAACCGTAACCCTTACCTGTTTGGTAACCCTAAACCTAACCTGAACCCTAACACTAACCCAACCAGGATGGTAACCCTAAACCTAAACCTAAACCTAACCTAAACCTAAACGGTACCATAAACAAAACCCTAACCCTAAACTTAACTCTAATCTGTACCATAAACCTAACCCTAATATTTAACCCTAAACCTAACCATAACTTGTACCGTAACACTAACCTTAACCCTAAACCTAACCCTACCCTGTACCGTAACCTTAACCCTAAACCTAACCATCACACTTACCCTAACCCTAACCCTATCCAGTACTGCAACCCTAAACCTAACCCTAACCCTAACCCTGACACTAACCTGTACGGTATCCCTAACCATAACCATAACCCTAACCCTAACCCTAAACTGTACGGTAACCCTAACCGTAAACATAAACCTAAACTGTACCGCAACCAAAACCCTTACCCTAACACTAACCTGTACCGTAAACCGAACCCTAAACCTAAAACTAACCATAACTTGTATCACAACCCTAACCCTAACCCAAAACCTAACCCTCACCTGTACCGTAACCCTAACCCTAAACCTAATGCTAACCTATACTGTAACCCTAACACTAAACCTAACCCTAACCTGTACCGCAACCCTAACCTTAACCCTAACCCTGACCCGAACCTGTACGATAACCCTAACAATAACCCTAACCGTAAACCTAACGCTAACTTGTACCGTAAACATAACCCTAACCCTAACGGTAACCTAACCGTAACCTGTACTGTTACCCTAACCCTAACCCTAACCCTAACCCTAACCTGTACCGTAAACCTAACCCTAACCCTAACCCTAAACTGTACCATAACCCTAACCCTAACCCCAACCTATACTGTAACCCTAAACTTAACCCAAACCCTAACACTAACCTGTATGGTAACCCTAACCCTAGGCCTAACCCTAAACTGTACCGTATCCCTAACCCTAACACTAACCTAAACCTAACCCTAACTTGCACCGTAACCCTAACCCTAATCCTAAACCTAACCCTACACTGTGCCGTAACCCTAAACCTAACCCTAACCCTAACCCTTCCCGTAAAACTAAGCCACAACTGTACCACAAACCTAACCCTAACCCTAACACTAACCTTAACTGTAACCCTTACCTATACCATAACACTAAAACATGTGCTAAACCTAACATATACCGTAACCCTAACCCTAACCCTAAACCTAACCCTAACCCTAACCCTAACCTGTACTGTAACCCTAACACTAACTCTTACCCTAACCTGTACCGTTACCCTTCCCCTAACCCTAACGGTAACCTGTACCATAAACCTAACCCTAACCCTATCCCCAAAACTAACACTAACCTGTCCCGTAACCCTAACACTAACATTAACTCTAACCCGAACTTTTACCGTAACCCTAAACCTAACCCTAAACCTAACCCTACCCTATACCGTAACCCTAACTCTAAACCTAACCCAAACCAGTACCGTAACCCTAACCCTAACCTTAACCCTACTCTAAACATAAACTGTACCCTATTCCTAACCCTAACCCTAACCTCTATGGCAAACCTAACCCGAACCCTAACACTAACCCTAACCCGAACCTGTACCATAACGCTAACCCTAACCCTAACTCTAAACCTAAACCTAAACTGTACCGTAATCCTAACCCGAACCCTCAACCTAACCCTTCCTGTACCGTAACCCTAACCCTAACCCTAACCTTAAACCTAGCCCTAACCGTAACCTGTACGGTAACCCTAACGCTAAACCTAACCCTAACTGTATTCTGTACCGTAACCCTAACCTTAACCCTAACCCTAAACCTAATCTGTACCATAACCCTAACCCTAAACTAAACATAACCTGTTCCATAACCATTACCGTAACCGTATCCGTAACCCTAACCCTAACCAATACCGCAATCCTAACCCTAACCCTAAACCAAACCCTAACCCTAAGCCTAACCCTGACACTAACCTGTACAGTAACCCTGACACTATCCATAACGCTAACCCTAACCCTAACCCCGTACGGTAACCCTAACCGTAACCATAACCTAACCTGTACCGAAACGTTAACCCTAACCCTAACCTTACCCTAACCCTAACCCTAACCCTAAACGTAACCTTAACCTGTACCATAACCGTAACCGTAACCCTTAACCCAACCCTAAGCCTAACCCTAACCACTACCGTAACCCTAACCCTAACACTAAACTTTCCCTAAACTGTACCGTAACCCTAACACTAACCCTAAACCTGACACTAACCTGTACGGTAACCCTAACTTTAACCATAACCATAAACCTAACCCTAACCTGTACGGTAACCCTAACTTTAACCATAACCCTAAACAGTACCACAACCCTAACCCAAACCATAGGCCTAAACCTAACCCTAACCCTAACCTGTACGGTAAGCCTAACCCTAACCCTAACCCTAACCCTAACCCTAACCTGTATGGTAACCCTAACCCTAACCCTAACCTGTACAGTAAAACTAACACTAAACCTAAACCTATCCTTAACCCTAACCTTAACCCTAACTCTAACCGTAAGCCTAACCTGTACCGTAACCGTAACCGTAACACTAAACCCAACCCTAAGCCTAACCCTAACCACTACCGTCACCATCACCCGAACCCTAACCCTAACTTGTACGTAACCCTAACCCTAACCAAACCCTGTACCATACCCCTAAACCTATCCCTAAATCTAACCATAACATGTACCGTAAATGTAACCCTAACCCTAAACCTAACCCTAACCCTAATTCTAACTGTAACCCTTACCTGTACGGTAACCTTAAACCTAACCCTAACCCTAACCTGGACGGTAATCCTAACCCTAAGCCCAACCCTTAATATAAACGGTACCATAACACTAACCCTACCTGTACCGTAAACCTATCCCTAACCCTAACCTGTACAGTAACCCTAACCCTAACCCTAACCCTAACACTAACCTGTACCGTAACCCTAACCCTAACCCTAAACTATACCGTAACCCTAACCCTAACACTAACCCTAAACCTAACCCTTACTTGAACTGTAACCCTAACCCTAAACCTAAACCTAACCCTACCCTGTACCGTAACCCTAACACTAATCCTAACCCTTTCCGTAAACCTAACCCACAATTGTACCGCAAACCTAACCCGAACACTAACCCTAACCCTAACCGCAACCCTTAAACCTGTAACGTAACGCTAACACTAACCCTAAACCTAAACTGTACTGTAAACCTAACCCTAACCCTAACCCTAACCTGTACTGTAACCCTATATCTAAACCTTACCCTAAACTGTACAGTAACCCTACCCCTAACCCTAACGGTAACTTGTACCACAACCCTAACCCTAACGCTAACCCTAACCCTAACACTAACCTGTACCATAACTCTAACCTTAACACTACCCTAACCCGAACTTGTACCGTAACTCTAAACCTAACCCTAACCTAACCCTACACTTTACCTTAACTCTAACCCTAAACCTAACTCTTACCTGTACTGTAACCCTAACCCTAACATTAACCCTAACTCTAAACATAACCTGTACCCTAACCCTAACCCTAACCCTAACCTCTATGGCAAACCTTACCCTAACACTAACACTAACCATAAACCGAACCTGTACCGTAACTCTAAAACAAACCCTAACCCTAACCCTAAACCTAACCTGTACCGTAACCCTAAACCTAAACCTAACTTAACCATAAGCCTAACCCTAACCTGTACCATAACCCTAACCCTAACCCTAACCCTAACCCTAAACTGTACCGTAACCCTAAGCCTAACCCTAACCGTAATCTCTACCGCAACCCTGATCGTAACCCTAAAGCTAACCCTAACCCTAACCCTAATCCTAACCTGTACCGCAACCCTAACCCTAACCCTAACCCTAACACTATCCCTGACACTAACCTCTACGGTAACCCTAACCCTTACCCTAACCCTAACCCTAACCCTTACAGTAACTCTAACCGTAACCATAACCCTAACCTGTACCGACCCTAACCCTAACCCTAACCTTTACTGTAACCCAAACCCTAACCCTAACCCTAACCTGTTCCGTAACCCTGAGCCTAACCCTACCCTAAACTTAACCCTAACCCAAACCCTAAACCTAAACCTAAACCTAATCCTAACCTGTATGGTAACCCTAACCCTAACCCTAACACTAATCTGTACTGTAACCGTAACCGTAACCCTAAACCCAACCCTAAGCCTAACCCTAAACACTACCGTAACCCTAACCCTAACAATAACCCTAAACTGTACCATAACCTTAACCTTAAACCTAAACTTAACCCTAACCTGTACAGTAAACCTAACCCTAACCTTAACCCTAACCATAAACCTAATCTGTACTCTAAGCCTAACCCTATCCCTAAACTGTACCGTATCCCTAACCCTAATCCTAACCGTAACGTATACTGTAACCCTAACCCTAAACCTAACCCTAACCTGTACCGTAACCATAACCATAACCCTAAACCTAACCATAAACTGTACCGTAACCATAACCCTACACCTAACCCTCACCCTAACCCTAACCCTAACCCTATGCTGTACCGCAACCCTAACCATAACTCTAACCCTGACACTAAACTGTATGGTCACCCAGTCCAAACTATAACCCTAACCCGAAACCTCAACCTAATCCTACCTGTACCATAACCCTAATCGTAACCCTAAGCCTAACCTTAACCCTAACCCTAACCCTAACCTGTACAGTAACCCTAATCCTAATCCTAAAACTAACCCTAACTGTATACTGTACCGTAACCCTAACCGTAACCCTAACCTTAAACCTAATCTGTACCATAACCCTAACCCTAACCCTAAACATAAAAATAACCTGTTCCATAACCATAACCGTAACCATATCCGTAACCCTAAACCTAACTGGTACCGCAACCCTAACCCTAACCCTAACCCAAACCCTAACCCTAAGCCTAACCCTGACACTAACCTGTACAGTAACCCTAAAACGATCCATAACGCTAACCCTAACCCTAACCCTTACGGTAACCGTAGCCGTAACCATAACCCTAACCTGTACCGAAATGTTAACGCTAACCCTAACCTAACCCTAACCCTAACCTTACCCTAACCCTAACCCTAACCCTAACCGTAACCTTAACCTGTTCCGTAACAGTAACCGTAACCCTATACCCAACCCTAAGCCTAAACCTAACCACTACCGTAACCTTAACCCTAACACTAACCTTTCCCTAACCTGTACCGTAACACTAACCCTAACCTTCACCCTAACGCTAACCCTAACCCTAAACCTAAACCCAACCTGTACCGTAACCCTAAACCTAACCCTAACCCTAACCCTAAACTGTACCGTAAACCTAACGCTAAAACTAAACCTAACCCTAAACTGTATCGTAAACCTAACCCAAACCCTAACCCTAACCCTAACCCTAACCTGTACGGTAACCCTAACCCTAACACTAACCTGTACCATAACCGTAACCGTAACCCTAACCCAACCCTAAGCCTAACCCTAACCACTCCCGTAACCCTAAACCTAACAATAACCCTAAACTGTACCGTAACCCTAACCCTAACCCTAAAATTAACCCTAACCTGTACCGTATCCCAAACTTAACCTTAACCCTAACCCTAACCCTAATCTGTACCATAACCCTAACCATAACCCTAAACTGTACCATATCCCTAACCCTAACCCTAACCGTAAACTGTACTGTAACCCTAACCCTAAACCTAACCCTATCCCTAACTTGTACCGTATCCGTAACCCTAACCCTAAACCTAACCATAACCTGTACTGTTACCGTAATCCTAAACCTAACCCTCATCCTAACCCTAACCTTAAACCTATCCTGTACCCCTACCCTAACCCTAACACTAACCCTAACCCTGACACTAAACTGTATGGTAACCCAGCCCAAACCATAACCCTAAGCCTAACCCTAACCTGTACGGTAATCCAAACCGTAACCATAAACCTAATCTGTACTGCAACCCTAAACCCTAACCCTAACCTTAACCCTAACCTGTACGGTAACCCTAACCCTAACCCTACCCTGTACCGTAAAACTAACACTAAACCTAAACCTATCCCTAAGCCTAAACTTAACCCTAACCCTAATCCTAAACTGTACCGTAACCCTAACCCTAATCCTGACAGTAACCTGTACGGTAACCCTAACCCTAATCATTACCATAACCTAACCCTAACCTGTACGGTAACCCTAAACTTAACAATAACCCTAACCTGTAACACAACCCTAACCCAAACCATAGGCCTAAACCTAACCCAACCCTAACCTGTATGATAACCCTACGCCTAACCCTAACCCTAACCTGTAACGTAAACCTAACACTAAACCTAAACCTATCCTTAAACCTAACCTTAACCCTACCTCTAACCGTTACCCTAACCTGTACCGTAACCGTAACCGTAACCCAAACCCAACCGTAAGCCTAACCCTAACCACTACTGTCAACATAATCCTAACCCTAACCCTAACCTGTACTGTAACCCTAAACTTAACCCTAACCGAACCCTGTACCATAACCCTAAACCTAACCCTAAATCTAACCATAATATGTACTGTAACCGTAACCCTAAACCTAAACCTAACCCTAACCCTAACCCTAACCTTAATCCTACCTGTACGGTAACCTTAAACATAACCCTAACCCTAACCCTAACCCTAACCTGGACGGTAACCCTAACCCTAAACCCAATCCTAAACCTAAATGGTACCATAACCCTAACCCTAACCTGTACCGTAACCCTAACCCTAACCCTAACGTGTAGCTTAACCATAACCCTAACCCTAACCCTAACCCTAACATGTACCGTAACCCTAAACCTAACCCTAACCTAACACTAACGCTAACCTATACTGTAACCCTAACCCTAAAACTAACCCTATACTTAAACCTTACCTGAACCGTCACCCTAACCCTAACCCTAACACTAACCTGTACCGTAATCCTAACCGTAACCCTAAAACTAACCATAACCTGTACCATAACCCTAACCCTAACCCTAACCCTCACCTGTACTGGAACCCTAACCCTAAACCTAATGCCAACCTGTACCATAACCCTAACCCTAACCCTAACCCTAACCTGTAACGCAACCCTAACCTTACCCTAACTCTAACCCTAACCTGTACGGTAACCCTAACCCTAACCCTAACCCTAACCTGTACCGTAACCCTAAACCTAACCCTAACACTAACACTAACGCTAACCTATACTGTAACCCTAACCCTGACACTAACGCTAAACTTAAACCTTCCCTGTACCTTCACCCTAACCCTAACCCTAACCCTAACCTGTACCGTAATCCTAACCGTGACCCTAAAACAAACCATAACCTGTACCATAACCCTAACCCTAAACCTAACCCTATCCCTCACCTGTACCATAACCTTAACCCTAAAGCTAATGCCAACCTGTACCGTAACCCTAACCCTAAACCTAACCCTAACCCTAACCTTAACCACAACCCTAACCTTAAACCTAACTCTAACCCTAACCAGTACGGTAACCCTAACACGAACCCTAACCCTAACCCTAACCCTAACCTAACACTAAACCTAAACCTATTCCTAACACTAAACTTAACCCTAACCCTATCCCTAATCTGTACCGTAACCCTAACCCTACCATAAACATAACCCTAACCCTAACCGTAACCCTAATCTGCAGTGTAACCGTAACCGTAACCCTAATCTCAAACCTAAGCCTTACCCTAACCACTCCCGTACCCTAACCCTAATGCTACCCCTAAATCTAACCCTTACCTGTACCGTAACCCTACCGCTAACCATAACACTGCCCTGTACCGTTACACTGACCCTAACACTAAGCCTAACCCTAACCTGTACCGTAACCCTAACCCTAACGCTAACCTAACCCTACCCTGTACCATAACCCTAACCCTAACGCTACCTGTAACCCTAACCCACAACTGTACCGCAAACCTAACCCAAACACTAAGCCTAACCCTAACCCTAAACCTAACTGTAACCCTTACCATTACCGTAACACTAACGCTAACCCTATCCTAACCTGTACCATAACCCTAACTCTAACCCTAACACTAACACTAACCCTAACCCTAAACCTAACCGTAACCTGTACTGTAACCCTAAAACTAACACTAACCCTAACCTGTACCGTACCCCCAACCCTACAACTAAACCTAAACCTAACCTGTACCATAACCCTAAATCTAACACTATCCCTAAACCTAAACCTAACCTTAACCTGGACCATAACCCTAAACCTAACCCTAACCCTAAGCCTAACGCTAACCTATACCGTAACTCTAAACCTAAATCTAACAGTAACCCTAACTTATACCGTAACAATAACCCTAACCATAAACCTACATTTACCGTAACCCTAACACTAACCATAAACCTAACCATAACCTGTACCGTAACCCTAACCCTAACCGTAAACCTAACACTAACCCTAACCTGTACCAAAACCCTAACCCTAACAATAACCCTAACCTGTACCATAACCCTAACACTAACCCTAACCCTAAAGAGTACTGTAACACTAACCCTAACACTAACCCTAACCCTAACTTGTATCGAAACCCTAAACCTAAATCTAATCATACCCAGTACCGTAACCCTAACCCTAACCAAAACATGAACCGTAACCCTAAACCTAACCAAAACCCTAACCCCAACCTTAACCTATACCGTAAACCTAACCCTAAACCTAATCGTAACCCTAACTTGTTCCGTAACCCTAACCCTAACAATAACCATAACCCTAACCCTAACCCTGCCTGTACCGTAACCCTAACCTTAAAATAACACTAACCTGTACCATAACCCCAACATAAACCCTAAACCTAATCGTAACCTGTACTGTAATCCTAACCCTAACCCGAAACCTAGCCTGTATCATAACCCTAACCCTAACACTAACACTAATCCTTACCTGTACCATAAACCTAACCCTAACACTAACCCTAACCTGTATGGTAACACTAAAACTAACTCTAACCCTAAGCTGTACCACAACCCTAACCCTAACCCTAACCCTAACCCTTATCCTAACCTGTACGGTAACCCTAAACCTAACCCTAACCCTAACCCTAACACTAACCCTAACCTGCATGGTAACCCTAACCCTAAACCCAACCGTAACCCTAACTTGTACAGTAACCTTAACCCTAACCCTAAACCTAACCATAACCTGTACCGTAACGGTAACCCTAACCCTAATACTAACCTGTACCACAACCCTAACCCTAACCTAACTCTAAACCTAACCTTTACAGTAATCCCAACACTAACCCTAATCCTCACCTGTACCGCAACCCTAACCCTAAACTTAACACTAACCCTAACCTTTACCCTAACCCTGACACTAACTGGTACGTTAACCCTAACCCTAACCCTAACCCTACCTGTACCGTAAACCTAACACTAAACCTAAACCTATCCCTAAAACTAACCTTAAACCTAACCCTAACCCTAAACTGTACCGTCAACCTAACCCTAACCCTAACCCTAATGCTAATCTGTACTGTAACCCTAAACCTAACCCTATCCCTAACCCTAACCTGTACTGTAACCCTAACCCTAACCCTAATGCTAACCTGTACCGTAACCCTAACCCTAACCCTAACCCTAATCTGTACCGAAACCCTAACCCTAACCCTAAACCTAACCTGTACGGTAACCCTAACCCTAACCCTAACCCTAACATGTACCGCAACCCTAACCCTAACCTAAGCCTATCTTGTAACGTAACACTAACACTAACCCTAATCCTAATCCTAACGTGTACCGTAAACCTAACCCTAAGGATAACCCTAACCTGTACCGTAATCCTAACCCTACCCCAACCCTAACCTGTACCGTAACACTTACCCTAACCCTAACCCTAACACTAACCTGTACCGTAATCCTACCCTAACACTAACCATAAACCAAACCCTAACTTGTACCGTAACACTAACCCTACCCTAAGCCTAACCCTACACTGTACAATAAGCCTAACCCTAAACCTAACCCTCGCCCTAACTCTAACCCTAACCCTATCCTGTACCACAACCCTAACCCTAAACTTAACCCTAACACTAACCCTAACCCTTACACTAAACTGTACGGTAACCGTAACCCTAACCATAATACTAACAGTAACATTAACCTGTACGGTAACCCTAACTGTAACCATAAACCTAACCTGTACTGCAACCATAACCCTAACCCTAACACTAACCTGTACCGTAACCTGAACCCTAAACTTAAAACTAACCATAACCTGTACGATAACAATAACCATAACCATAACCCTAACCCGAAACCTCTCCTGTACCGTACCCCTAACCCTAATCTAATGCTAACCTATACAGTAACACTAACCCTAACCCTAACCTGTACCCCAACCCTAACCTTAACCCTAACCCTGACCCTAACCTGTACGATAACCCTAACAATAAACCTAACCCTAACCCTAACTTGTACCGTAACCCTAACCCTAACGCTAACCCTAACCGTAACCTGTACCATAACCCTAAACCTAACCCTAAACTGTACCGTAACCCTAACCCTAAATCTAACCCTAACCTGTATCGAAACCCTAACCCTAACCCTAACCCTAACCTGTACTGTAAACCTACCACTAACCCTAAACCTAACCTATACTGTAACCCTAAACCTAACCTTAACCCTAACAGTAACCTGTATGGTAACCCTAACGCTAGGCCTAACCCTAAACGTACCGTAACCCTAACCCTAACACTTACCTAAACCTAACCCTAACTTGTACCGTAACCCTAACCCTAATCCTAAACCTAACCCTACTCTGTGCCGTAACCCTAACCCTAACCCTCACCCTTCCCCTAATCCTACCCGTAAACCTAACCCATAACTGCACCACAAACCTAACCCTAACCCTAACCCTAAACCTAACCCTAAACCTAACGGTAACCCTTACCTGTACCATAACACTAAACCAGACGCTAAACCTAACCTGTACCGTAACCCTAACCCTAACCCTAACCCTAACCTGTACCGTAATCCTGATGCTAAAGCTAACCCTAAACCTAACTCTAACCCTAACCTTACCGTAACACTAACCCTAACCCTATACCTCACCCTAACACTAACCTGTCCCATAACACTAACCCTAACCCTAAACCTAAACCTAACCTCTAGCATAAGCCTAACCCTAACCCTAAACCTAACCTTAAAAATAACCTATACCGTAACCCTAACCCTAAGCCTAAACCTAACCCTAACCCTATCCCTAACCCTAACTTGTACAGTAACCCTATCCTTAACCCTAACCCTAACCCTAAACCTAACCCTAACCTATACCATAACTCTAAACCTGACCCTAACCTGTACCGTAACCCTAACCCTAAACCCAGCCTGTACCATAACCCTAACCCTAAACCTAACCCTAACCTGTACCGTACACCTGACCCTAACCCTAACCCTGTGCCGTAACCCTAACACTAACACTAAACCTAAACTGTACCATAACTCTGCCCTTTATCGTAACCCTAACCTGTACCGTACACCTAACCCTAACCCTAACACTAATTGTACCGTAACCCTAACCCTAACCCAAACCGTAACCGTAGCCAAAACTATACCACAACCCTAACAGTAACCCTAACCCTAACCTGTACCATAACGCTAACCGTATCCCTAACCCTAATCCTAATCTGTACCGTAACCCTAACCCTAACCCTAAACCAAAGCGTAACCCTAAACTCTACCGTAACCCTAATCATAACCCTAAACCTAACCCTAACACTAATCTTAAACTGTACCAACACCCTAACCCTAACACTACCCCTAACACTAACCCTAACCCCAACGTGTAACATAACCGTAAACCTAACCCAAACCCAGACCCTAACCTGTACCGTAAACCTAACACTAAGCCTAACCCTAACCCTAACCTGTACCGTAACCCTAACCCTAAACCTAACCCTACCCCTTACCCTAACCCTAACCCCCTAAACCTAAACCTAACACTAAACCTAACCTGTATATTAACACTTACCCTAATCCTAACCCTAACCTGTACCGTAACCCTAACCCTAAACCTAACCCTAACCCTTACCCTAACCCTAACCCTAACCCTAAACCTAACACTAAACCTAACCTGTACATTAACCCTTGCCCTAATCCTAACCCTAACCTGTACCGTAACACTAAACCTTTCCAGAACCCTAAACCTAAAGCATAAGCCTAACCCTAACCCTAACCCTAACCTTAAAAATAACCTGTACCATAAACCTAACCCTAACCCTAAACCTAACCCTAACCCTAACCACTACTGTAACCCTAACCCTAACTCTAACCTTAAGCCTAACCTGTACCGTAACACTACTCCTAACCCTAACCCTAACCGTAACCCTAATACTAAACTTTAACTTAACACTAACCCTAAACTAACCCTAACCCTAACCTGTACCATGACCCTAACCATAACTCTCAAACTAACATGTACCGTAACCCTAACCCTAAACCTAAACCTAACCCTAACACTAACCCTAAACATAACCCTAACCATTACCTGTACCGTATCTCTAACCCTAACTAAAACCTAACCCTAAACCTAACCCTACCCCTAACCCTAACCACTACCTAACCCTAACCCTAACCCTAACCCTAACCCTAACCCTTATACTAACGTGTACCGTAAGCTAAACCTAACCCTAACCCTAACCTGTACCGTGTCCCTAACCCTAACCCTAACCCTAACCTGTACCCTAAAACTAATCCAACACTAACCCTAACCTATACCCTAACTTAACCCTAACCGTAACCCTAACCTGAACCGTAACCCAAACCTAACCCTAACCCTTACAGTAACTCTAAACCTAACCTGTAGCATAACCTTATCCCTGACTTTAACCCTAACCCTAACCCTAACCTGTACCGCAACCCTAACCTTAACACTTAGCCTAATCCTAAATGTACCGTAACCTTAACCTTAACACTTAGCCTAACCCTAACCTGTTCCGTAACACTAACCTTAAAACTAACCCTATCCCAAAAGTAACCGTAACACTAAACTCTACCGTATCCCTAAACCTAACCCTAACACTAACTGTAACCCTAAACTGTACCGTAACCCTAACCCTAACCCTAAGCCTAACCTATACCGTAACGTTAAACCTAACACGATCCCTAACCCTAACACTAACACTAACATGTACCTTAACCCTAACCCTAACCCTAACCCTAACCCTAAAAATAACCCTAACTCAAACCTGTACCGTAACCCTAAACATAACCCTAACCTGTTCGGTTACTCTATCCCTAACCCTAACCCTAACCTGTACCGTAACCCTAAACCTAACCCTAACCTGTACTATAACCCTAACCCTAACCCTAACACTAACCCTAACCTGTACCATAACCCTTACACGAAACCAAAACCTAAACCTAACACTAACCTGTACTGTAACCCTAACACTAACACTAACCCTAACCTGTACCGTAACCCTTACACGAAACCAAAACCTAAACCTAACACTAACCTGTACTGTAACCCTAACACTAACCCTATCCCTAACCATAAGCCTAACCTGTACCGTAACCTTAACCCTAACCCTAACCCTAAACCTAACCCTAACCGTAACCCTTACCCGAAGCCTACCCCTAATCCTAACCCTAAACCTAACCCTAACCTATACCGAAAACCTAACCTTAACCCTTACCCTAACCCTAAATTGTACTGTAACACTAACCTTAACCCTAACCCTAACACTTACCGTAACCGTAACTCTAAACTTTCCCGTAAACCTAACCCTAACTGTAACCCTAACCTGTACCATAACCCTAACTCTAACCCTATCCCTAACCCTAAGCCTAACCTGTACCGTAACCAACCCTAACCCTAATATTAACTTTACCTTAACCGTAACCCCAACCCTAACCATAACCCTAACCTGTACCATAACCCTAACCCTAACTCTCAAACTAACTTGAAACATAACCCTAAACCTAACCCAAAACCTAACCCTAACACTAACCCCAACCATAACCCTAACCCAAACGTGTACCGCAAAACTAATCCTAACACTAATCCAAGCCGTAATCCTTACCTGTACCGTAACCCAAACCCTAAACCTAAACCTAACCCTACCCCTAAGCCTAACCTCTACCGTAACCCTAACCCTAACCCTAAACCTTATCCTAACCTGTACCGTAACCCTAACCCTAAACCTAACCCTAACTTGTACCATGTCCCTATCCCTAACCCTATCCCTGACCTGTACCCTAACACTATCCCTAACTCTAACCCTAACCTGTAGCGTAACCCTATCCCTAACCCTAACCCTAACCATAAGCCTAACCTGTTCCGTTACCGTAACCCTAACACCTAGCTTAGCCCTTACATTTACCGTAACACTAACCCTAAAACTAACCTAACCCTAACCGTAACCGTAACACTAAACTATACTGTAACCCTAACCCTAACTTTAACCCTAACCCTATCCCTAACCGTAAACCTAACCTTTACCGTAACCCTAACTCTATACCTAACCCTACCTGTATCGTAACACTAACCCTAACACTAACCCTAACCCTACCCCTAACCCTAACCTGTACCGTAACCCTAACCATAACCCTTACCGTAACCCTAACCCTAACCTGTACCGTAACCCTACCCCTAACCCTAATCCTACCCCTAACCCTAAACCTAACCTGTACCGTAATCCTAAATCTGACCCTCATCCTAACCCTAACCTGTACAGTAATCCTAACCCTAACCCTAACCCTATCAGTAACCCTAACCCAAAACTGTACCGTAATCCTAACCCTAATGCTAACCCTAACCATTACCGTAACCTAACCCTAACCCTCAACCTAAACCTAACCTGTACCGTATCCCTAACCCTAACACTAACACTAAAACTAACCTGTACCGTAACTATAACGCTAAACCTAACACTAACCCTACCCCTAAACGTAACCTGTACCATAACCCAAACCCTACTCTCAAACTAAGCTATATGGTAACACTAACCCTAATGCTAAACCTAACACTAACACTAACCAGAACCGTAACCCTAACCCAAACGTATACCGTAACACTAGTCCTAACCCTAACCCTCACCCTAACCCTAAGCCAAACCGTAAACCTTACCTGTACCATAACCCTAACACTAACTCTAAACCTTATCCTAAACCTAACCCTACCCCTAAACCTAACCTGTCCCGTAACCCTAACCCTTATCCTAACCTGTACCGTAACCCTAACCCTAACACTAACCCTAACATGTACGTGGTCCCTAACCCTAACCCTAACCCTAACCTGTACCCTAACCCTAACCCTAAACCTAACCCTAAACTGTACGGTAACCCTAAACCTAACCCTAACCCTATCCCTAACAAAAACCCTAACACTAACCCTAACCTGTACTGTAACACTAACCTTAACACTAACCCTAACCTGTACCGTAACCCTAAACCTAACCCTAACCCTAAACCTAACCTTAACCTGTACCATAAACCTAAGCCGAAGCCTAACCCTAACCCTAACCTGAACCGTAACCCTAACTGTAAACCTAACACTAAACCTAACCTGTACCCTAACATTAACCCTCAAACTAACCCTAACCTATACTGTAATCCTAACCATAACCCTAACCCTAACCTGTACCGTAACCCTAACACTAACCCTAACTTGTACCATAACCCTAAGCCTAACCCTAACCCTAAACTGTACTGTAACCCTAACCCTAACACTAACCCTAACCCTAACCCAAACCTGTACCGTAACCCTAACCTAACTCTAACCCTAACCTGTACCGTAACACTATCCCTAACCGTAAAGCTAACCCTAACCCTAACCTGTCCCGAACCCTAAACCACGCTAACCGTGACCCTAACCCAAACCTGTAGAGTAACACCAACCCTAACCCTAACCCTACCCTTAACCCTTACCTTTACTCTAAACCTAACCCTAACCCGAAACCTAACCCGAAACCTAACCTAGACCGTAACCCAAACCCAATCCCTACCCTAACATTAACCTGTACCGTAACCCTAACCCTAACCCTAACCCTAACCTGTACCGTAAACCTAACCCTAAAATTAAACCTAACCCTAACCTGTGGCGGAACCCTAACCCTATCCCTAACCTGTACTGTAACCCTAACCCTAAAAAAAAACACTAACCCTAACCCTAACCATATCCGTAACACTAACCTGTACCGTAACCCTAACCCTAACCCTAACCTGTACTGTAACACTAACCCTAACACTAACACTACCTATACCGTAACCCTAATCCTAACCCTAAACCTAACCCTGAACTGTACCGTAACCCTATCCCTAACCCTTACACTAACACTAACCCTAACCTGTACCGTAACACTAACCTTAAAACAAACCATAACCATAACCGTAACCATAACACTAAACTATACCGTAACCCTAACCCTAACCCTAACTGTAACCCTAACCTGTACCGTAACCCTAAACCTAACACTAACCCTCACCCTAACCTGTACCATAACAATAACCCTAACACTAACCCTACACCTAAACTGTACCGTAACCTTAACCCTAACCCTAACCCTACCCCTAACCCTAACCCTAACCTGTACCGTAATCCAAAATCTAACCCTCATCCAAACCCTAAAGTGTACTGTAATCCTAACCCTATCCCTAAACCTGACAGTAACCTTAACAAAAACCTTTACTGTTATCCTAACCCTAACCCTAACCCTAACCAGTACCGTAACCCTAACCCTAACCCTCAACCTAACCCTAACCTGTACCGTAACCCTAAGCCTAACCCTAACCCTAACCCTAAACTATACCGTAACCTTAACCCTAACCCTAACCCTACCCCTACCTCTAACCCTAACCTGTACCGTAATGCAAAATCTAACCCTCATCCTAACCCTAACGTGTACCGTAATCCTAACCCTATCCCTAAACCTAACAGTAACCTTAACAAAAACCTTTAGTGTAATCCTATCCCTAACCCTAACCCTAACCAGTACTGTAACCCTAACCCTAACCCTCAACCTAACCCTAACCTGTACTGTAACCCTAACCCTATCCCTAACCCTATCGTAACCCTAACCCAAACCTGTACCATAAGCCTAAACCTAACCCTAACCCTAACACTAACCCTAACCCTAACCCTCACCTGTACCGTATCACTAACCATAATCCTAACCCTAACCTATACGGAAAACCTAACCTTAACCCTAAACCTAACCCTAACCGGTAATGTAACCCTATCCCTAAATCTATCACTAACCCACAACCTAACCCTCACCTGTACCGTAACCCTTACCCTAATGCTAACCCTAAACTGTACGGTAACCCTAACCCTAACCATAACCATAACCAGTACCGTAACACTACCCTAACCCTAACCCTAACCCTAACCCTAACACAAACCCTAACCCTCTCCTGTACCATAACACTAACCCTAATCCTAAACCTAATGCTAACCTGTACAGTGAACCTAACCCGAACCCTAACCCTAAACCAAACCCTAACCCTAACCTGTACCGTAACCCTAACCCTACCCCTCACCTGTATTGTAACCCTAAACCTAACCCTAAACCTAACCCTAAACCTAACCTGTACCGTAACCTTAACCCTAACCCAAAACTGTACCGTAACCCTAACCCTAACCCTAACTCTAACCTGTACCGTAACCCTTACCCTAACACTAACCCTAACCCTAAACCTAACCTGTACCCTAACCCTAACACAAACCCTATCCCTTACCCTAACCCTAACACTAACCTGTACCGTAACCCAAACCTCAACCCTAACCATACCCCTAACCCTAACACTAACCTGTACTGTAACCCTAAACCGAACATTCAAACTAACCCTAACCCGTACCGTAACCCTAAACCTATCCCTAAGCTTAACCGTCACCCTAACCCAAACCTGTACCGTAACCCTGACCCTAACCCTAACCCTAACCTTTAATGTAACCCTAACCTTAACACTTAGCCTAACCCTAACCTATACCGTAACCCTAACCTTAACACTTAGCCTAACCCTAACCTGTTCCGTAACACTAACCTTAGAACTAATCCTATCCCTAAAGTAACCGTAACACTAACTCTACCGTATCCCTAACCCTAACCCTAACTCTAACCGTAACCCTAACCTGTACCGTAACCCTAACCCTAACCCTAATCCTAACCTGTACCGTAACCTTAAACCTAACACAAACCCTAACTCTAACACTAACACTAACCTGTACCGTAACCCTAACCCAAACCCTAAACCTAACCATAACCCTAACCCTAACCACTACCGTTACCGTAACCCTAACCCTAACCCTAAGCCTAACCTGTACTGTAAATCTAACCCTAACCATAACCCTAACACTATCCTGTACCGTAACCCTCACCTTTACCCTAACTCTAACATGTAACAAAACCCTAATCCTAAACCTAACCCTAACCCTAAAACTAACCCTAACTCTAACCTGTACCGTAACCCTAACCATAACCCTAACCTATTCGGTTAACCTATCCCTAACTACTAACCCTAACCCTAACCCTAACCTGTACCGTAACCCTAACCCTAACCCTAACCTGTACTGTAACCCTAACTCTAACCCTAACCTTACTGTAACCCTAACCCTAACACTAACACTAACCCTAACCTGTACCGTAACCCTTACACGAAACCAAAACCTAAACCTATCACTAACCTGTGCCGGAACCCTAACCCTAACGCTAACCCTAACCTGTACCGTAACCTTAACCCTAACCCTCGCCCTAACCCTAAACCTAACCCTCACCTGTACCGTAACACTAACCCTACCCTAACCCTAACCCTAACCGTAACACTTACCCGAACCCTACCCCTAATCCTAACCCTAACCCTAACCCTAACCCTAACCTATACCGAAAACCTAACCTTAACCCTTACCCTAACCCTAAATTGTACTGTACACTAACCTTAACCCTAACCCTAACACTTACCCTAATTGTAACTCTAAACTTTCCCGTAAACCTAACCCTAAACCTAACCCTAACCGTAACCCTAATCTGTACCGTAACCCTAACTCTAACCCTATCCCTAACCCTAAGCCTAACCTGTACCGTAACCCTAACCCTAACCCTAACCCTAATACTAACCATTACCTTAACCCTAACCCCAACCCTAACCATAACCCTAACCTGTCCCATAACCCTAACCCTCTCAAACTAACTTGAACCGTAACCCTAAACCTAACCCAAAACCTAACCCTAACACTAACCCCAACCGTAACCCTAACCCAAACATGTACCGCAACACTAATCCTAACACTAATCCAAACAGTAATCCATACCTGTACCATAACCCTAACCCTAAACCTTAACCTAAGCCTAAACCTAACCCTACCCCTAACCCTAACCTCTACCGTAACCCTAACCATAACCCTAAACCTTATCCTAACCTGTACCGTAACCCTAACCCTAAACCTAACCCTAAGTTGTACCGTGTCCCTAACCCTAACCCTAACCTGTACCCTAACAATAACCCTAACTCTAACCCTAACCTGTAACGTAACCCTATCCCTAACACTAACCCTAAACATAAGCCTAACCTGTTCCGTTACCATAACCCTAACACTTAGCTTAACCCTTACCTTTACCGTAACACTAACCTTAAAACTAACCCTAACCCTAACCGTAACCGTAACATTAAACTATACTGTAACCCTAATCCTAACATTAACCCTAACCCTAAGACTAACCGTAAACCTAACCTGTACCGTAACCCTAACACTAACCCTAAACCTAACCCTAACCTGTATCGTAACACTAACCCTAACACTAACCCTAACCCTAACCCTAACCCTAACCCTAACCTGTACTGTAAACCTAAACCTAACCCTTACCGTAACCGTAACCCTAACCCTAACCCTACCCCTAACCCTAAACCCAACCTGTACTGTAATCCTAAATCTGAACCTCATCCTAACCCTAACCTGTACAGTAATCCTAACCCTAACCCTAACCCTATCGGTAACCCTAACCCAAACCTGTACCGTAATCCTAACCCTAACCCTAACCCTAACCATTACCGTAACCTAACCCTAACCCTCAACCTAAACCTAACCTGTACCGTATCCCTAACCCTAACCGTAACACTAACCTGTACCATAACTCTAACGCTAAACCTAACACTAACCCTACCCCTAAACCTAACCTGTACCATAACCCTAACCCTACTCTCAAACTAAGCTGTTCCATAACCCTAAACCTAACCCTAACCCTTAACCCAACCGTAACCCTAACCCAAACCGTAAACTTTACCTGTAACATAACCCTAACACTAACTCTAAACGTAATCCAAAATCTAACCCTACCCCAAACACTAACCTCTCCCGAAACCCTAACCGTAACCCTAACCCCTATCCTAACCTGTACCGTAACCATAACCCTAACACTAACCCTAACATGTATCGTGTCCCTAAACCTAAAACTAACCCTAACCTGTACCCTAACACTAACCGTAACGCTAACCCTAACCTGTACGGTAACCCTAAACCTAACCCTAACCCTAACTCTAACCCTAACCTGTACCGTAACCCTATCCCTAACCCTAACCCTAACACTAACCATAACCTGTACCGTAAACTAACCCTAACCATAACCCTAATCTTTACCCGAACCCTACCCCTAATCCTAAACCAAACCCTAACCGTAACCTATACCGAAAACCTAACCTTACCCTTACCCTAACCCTAAATTGTACTATAACACTAACCGTAATCCTAACACTTACCGCAACTCGAAACTTTCCCATAAACCTAACCCTAACCCTAACCCTAACCTGTACCCTAACACTAACCCTAACTCTAACCTTAACCTGTAGCGTAACCCTATCCCTAACCCTAACCCAGAGCATAAGCCTAACCTGTTCCGTTACCATAACCCTAACACTTAGCTTAACCCATACCTTTTCTGTAACACTAACCTTAAAACTAACCCTAACCCTAACCGTAACCGTAACACTAAACTATACTGTAACGCTAACCCTAACTTTAACACTAACCCTAACCGTAAACCTAACCTGTACCATAACCCTAACCCTAACCCTAAACCTAACCCTACCTGTATCGTAACACTAACCCTAACACTAACACTTATCCTACCCCTAACCCTAACCTGTACCGTAACCCTAACCCTAACCCTTACCGTAACCCTAACCCTAACCTGTACCGTATCCCTAACCCGAACCCTAAACCCTAACCCTAACCTGTACCGTAATCCTAAATCTGACCCTCATGCTAACCCTAACCTGTACAGTAATCCTAACCCTAACCCTAACCCTATCGGTAACCCTAACTCAAACCTGTACCCGTAATCCTAACCTAACCCTAACCATAACCATTACCGTAACCTAACCCTAACCCTCAACCTAACCCTAACCTGTACCGTATCCCTAACCCTAACCCTAACCCTAACACTAACCTGTACCGTAACTCTAACGCTAACCCTAACACTGACCCAAACCCTAAACCTAACACTACCCCGAACCGTAACCCTAACCCAAACGTGTAGCGTACACTAGTCCGAACCCTAACCCTAACCCTTGCCCTAACCCTAACCCAAACCATAAACCTTTCCTGTACCATAAACCTAACACTAACTCTAAACCTAATCCTAAACCTAACCCTACCCCTAACCCTAAACTCTCCCGTAACCCTAACCGTAACCATAACCCTTATCCTAATCTGTACCATAACCCTAACCCTAACACTAACCCTAACCTCTACGGTGTCCCTAACCCTAACCCTAACCCTAACCTGTACGGTAACCCTAAACCTAACCCTAACCCTAACCCTAACCCTAACTCTAACCCTAACCTGTACCGTAAACCTATCCCTAACCCTAACACTAACACTAACCCTAACCTGTACTGTAACACTAACCTTAAAACTAACCCTAACCCTAACTGTAACCGTAACACTAACCTGTACCGTAACCCTAACCCTAACCCTAATCCTAACCCTAACCCTAATCTGTACCGTAACACTAACCCTAACACTAACCCTAACCCTAACACTAACCTATACCATAACCCTAAGGCTAAGCCTAACCCTAACCATGAACTGTACCATAACTCTATCCCTAACCCTAACACTAACACTAACCCTAACCTGTACCGTAACATTAACCTTAAAACTAACCCTAACCATAACCTTAACCGTAACACTAAACTATACCGTAACCCTAACCCTAACCATAACCATAACCCTAACCTGTACCATAACCCTAAACCTAACCCTAACCCTCACCCTAACCTGTACCGTAACACTAACCCGAACACTAACCCTAAACCTAACCCTAACCTGTACCGTAACCCTAAACCTAACCCTAACCCTAACCCTACCCCTAACCCTAACCCTACCCTGTACCGTAATCCAAAATCTAACCCTCATCCTAACCCTAACGTGTACCGTAATCCTAACCCTATCCCTACCTAACCCTAACCTACCGTAACCTAACCCTCAACCTAACCTAACCTGTACCGTAACCCTAAGCCTAACCCTAACCCTTTCCCTAACCCAAAACTGTACCGTAAACCTAACCCTAACCCTAACCCTAAAGCTAACCTGTAGCATAAGCCTAACCCTAAAACGAACTTTAAAAATAACCTGTACCGTAACCCTAACCCTAACCCTAAACCTAACCCTAAACCCAAGCCTAAGCCAAACTGTACCGTAACCCTAACCCTAACGCTAACCATAACCCTAACACTAACCCACCTGTACCGTAACCCTAACCATAACCCAAATCCTAAACCTACCTGTAGCAATAGCCTAACCTTAAACCTACACCTAAACCTAACCGTAAAAATGACCTGTACCATAACCTGAACCCTAAAACAAACCCTGAGCCTAACTTGTACTGTAACTCTAAACCTAAACCAAACCTGTACTGTAATCCTAACCCTAACCCTAACCTGTACCGTAACCCTACCCCTAACCCTAACCCTAATCCTAACCGTAACCCTACCCTAACCTGTACTGTAACCCTAACCCTACTCTCAAACTAAGCTGTTCCGTAACCCTAACCCTAACCCTAACCCTACCCTAACACTAACCCGAACCGTAACCCTAACCCAAACGTGTACCGTAACACTAGTCCTAAACCTAACCCTCACCCTAACCCTAACCCAAACCGTAAACCTTACCTGTACCATAACCCTAACACTAACTCTAAACCTAATCCTAAACATACCCCTACCCCTAGCCCTAACCCTAACCTGTACCGTAACCCTAACCCTAACATTCAACCTCACCCTAACCTGTACCATAACCCTAACCCTATCCCTAAGCCTAACCGTAAACCTAACCCAAACCTGTACCGGAACCCTGACCCCAAACCTAACCCTAACCTGTACCATCAACCTAACCCTAAACCTCAACCTAAACCTAAACTGTACAGTAACCCTAACCCTAACCGTAACCCTAACCGAAACCCGTACCGTAACCTTAACCCTAACCCTAACCCTAATCCTAACCGTAAAAATAACCTGTACCATAACCCTAAAACTAACCCTAAATCTAAGCTTCAACTGTACCATAACCCTTACCCTAACCCTAACCCTAACCTATTGCTATCCACTAATGAAACCTAACCCTAACCCTAACCCTAACTACTACCGGAACCCTAAACATAAAACTAACCCTAAGCCTAACCTGTACCGTAACACTAAACTAACCCTAACCTGTACTGTAATCCTAACCCTAAACCTAACACTAACCTGTACCGTCACCCTAACCCTAACCCTAATCCTAACCGTAACCCTAACCCTAACCTGCACCATAACCCTAACCCTAACCCTAAACTGTACTGTAACCCTAACCCTAACTCTAACCTTACCGTAACCCTAACCCTGACACTAACACTAACCCTAACCTGTACCGTAACCCTTACACGAAACTTAACCCTAAACCTAACCCTAACCTGTACCGTAAACCTAAACATAACCCTAACCCTAACAGTAATCCTAACCCTAACCCTCACCTGTACCGTATCACTAACCCTAATCCTAACCCTAACCCTAACCTATACGGAAAACCTAACCTTAATCCTTACCCTAACCCTAACTGGTAATGTAACCCTATCCCTAACTTTATCCCTAACCCAAACCCTAACCCTCACCTGTACCATAACCCTAACCCTAACGCTAACCCTAACCTGTACCGTAACCCTAACCCTAACGCTAACCCTAACCAGTACCGTCACCCTAACCCTAACCAGTACCGTAACACACCCTAATCCTAACTGTAACCCATACTCGAACCGTAACCCTAAAGCAAACACTACCCTAACCTGTACTAAAACCCTAACCTTCAACCTAAACCTAACCCTCACCCTAAACCTAACCCTGACACAAACCCTACCCCTCTCCCGTACCGTAACATGAACCCTAATCCTAACCCTAATGCTAACCTGTTCCGTGAACCTAACCCTAACCCTAAACCCTAAACCAAACCCTAATCCTAAACTGTACCGTAAACCTAACCCTAACCATAACCTGTACCGTAACCCTAACCCTACTCCTAAACCTAACCCTAACCTGTACCGTAACCCTAACCCTAACCCTAACCTGTACCGTAAAGCTAAACCTAACCCTACCCCTAAACTTAATGCTACCTATACCATAAGCCTAACCCTAACCCTAACCGTAACCCTAACCAGTACCGTTACCCTAACCGTAACCCTAAACTTAACCCTAGCCATAACGCTAACCACTACCATAACTTTAACCCTAACACTAACCCTAAACTTAACCCTAAACTCTACCGTAACCCTAAACCTAAGGCTAAACCTAAACCTAACCATATCCTCTACCGTAACCCTAACCCTAACAGTAACCCTAACCTTATCCCTAACCTGTACCATAACACTAACCCTACCCCTAAACCTAACCCTAACCTGTAGCGTAACCCTAACCTTAACCTGTACCGTAACCCTAAAACTAACCATACACCTAACCTTAATGCATCCTATACCGTAACCCGAACTCTAACCCTAACAGTAACTTTTTTTATTTTTTTTTATTTTATTTATGATAGTCACAGAGAGAGAGAGAGAGAGGCAGAGACACAGGCAGAGGGAGAAGCAGGCTCCAAGCACCGGGAGCACGAAGTGGGATTCGATCCCGGGTCTCCATGATCGCGCCCTGGGCCAAAGGCAGGCGCCAAACCGCTGCACCACCCAGGGATCCCCCTAACCCTAACAGTAAACCTAACCTTTACCGTTACCCTAACAGTATACCTAAACCCAACCATAACCCTAAACCTAACCACTACCGTAACCCTAAACCTAACCCTAACCCTAAACCTAACCCTAACCTGTACCGTAACACTAAACCTAACACTAACCCTAAACCTAACCGGTACCTTAACACTAACCCTAGTCCTATCAGTAACCCTAACCTTAACCCTAACCTGTACCGTAAACCTACCCCTACCCCTAAACCTAACCCTAACCTTTTCCGACCCTAACCCTAACCCTAATCCTAACCATAACCTCTATGGTAAACCTAACCCAAACCCTAACCCTAAACCTAACCGGTACCGTAACTCTAAACCTATCCCTAACAGTAACGCTAACCTTTACCCTAACATGTACCGTAACCCTAACCCTAAACTTAATGCTATACTATACCGTAACCCTAACCCTAACCCTAACCGTAACACTATCCTCTACCGTTACCCTAACTGTAACCCTAAATCCAACCCTAACCCTAACCCTAACCACTACGGTGACCCTAAAACTAACCCTAACCCTACACTTAACCCTCAACTGTACCGTAACCTAACCCTAAAGCTAACCCTAAACCTCACTCTAACCTGTACCATAACCCTAACCCTAACTTGTACCGTAACCCTAAGCATAATCCTAACCCTACCCTGTACCGTAAACCTAACCCTAACCCTAACCTGTACCGTAAACCTAAACCTAGCCCTAACCCTAACCGTATCCCTAACCCTAACCCTAAACCTCAACCCAACCTGTACCGTTACCCTCACCCTAAACCTAAACCTAACCCTAAACCTAATACTAAACCTAACCCTAACCTGTACCGTAACCATAACACTTACCCTCACCCTAACCTGTACTGTAACCCTAACCCTAACCCTAAACCTACCTGTAACCCTAAACAGACCTGTACGGCAACCCTAACCATAACCCTAACCCTAACCCTAACCCTAACCAAAACCATAAAACTTACTGTACTGTAACACTAACCCTAACCCTAACCTGTACCATAATCCTAAAACTAACCCTAACCATAACCATAAACTCTACCGAAACCCTAACCCTAACCCAGCATGTACTGTAACCCTAACCCTAGCCCAAACCCATACCATAACCCTAACCCTACCCCTAAACCTAACCCTAACCTCTACCGTAACCTTAACCATAACCCTAACCCCTAAACCTAACCCTAACCTCTACCATAACCTTAACCATAACCCTAACCCGTAAACCTAACCCACAGCTGTATGGCAACCCTAATCATAACCCTAACTCTAACCCTAACCGTAACCATTACCTGTACCATAACACCAACCCTAACAATAAACCTAACCTGTACCTTAATTCCAAACCTAAACATAACCCTAACCCTAACCTGTACCGTAACCCTAACACTAACCCTAACCTAAACCGAAAACCTAACCCTAACCCTAAGCCTAACCTGTACCGTAACCCTAACCCTAACACTAAACCTAACCCTAACTTTTATCGTAACCCTAACGCTAACCCTAACGCTAACCCTTACCCTAACCCTACCCTGTACCGTAACCCTAACGCTAACCCTAACCCTACCCCTACCCTAAGCTGCACCGTAACTCTAAACCTAACCCTAACACTAACACTAACGCTAACATATACCGTAACCCTAACCCTAAACCTAACCGAAACCCTAACTTGTTCTGTAACCCTATCCCTAACCACCCTAACCCTAACCTGTACCGTAATCCTAGCCCAAACCCTAACCTGTACCGTAAACCTAACCCTAACTCTAAGCCTAACCATAACCGGTACCATAACCCTATGCCTAACCCTAACCATAACCCTAAAACTAAACTGTATGGTAACCCTAGCCCTAACTCTAACCCTAAACCTAACCTGTACCGTAACACTAAGCCTTACCCTAAACCTAACCCTAACCTGTACCGTAACCCTAACCCTAAACCCTAACCTAACCCTAACCTGTACCGTAACCCTAACCCAAACCCTAACAATAAAACCTAATGCTATCCTATACCGTAACCCTAACCCTAAACCTAACCGTAACTGTAACTTGTATCATAACCCTAACCCTAACCCTAAACCTAAACTTACTCCTAACCTCAACCGTAACCCTTAAACTAACCCTAACCCTAACCTGTGCCGTAACCCTAACCCTAACCCTAAACCTAACCATCACCTGTACCGTAACCCTAACCCTAACCCTAACAATAAACCTAACCAGTACCGTAACCCTAAACCTAACCCTAACAGTAACCCTAACCTTAAACCTAACGTGTACCGTAACCCTAACCTTACACCTAAACCTAACCATAACCCTAACCTTAACCCTAATCTTAACCCTAACCATGACCTGTACTGTAACCCTAACCCTACCCGTAAACATAAACGGTACCATAACCCTAACCCTAACAGTAACCCTAACCTTAACCCTAACCTGTACTGTAACCCTAACCCTACCCGTAAACCTAACCCTAACCTGTACCATAACCCTAACCCTAACCCTAACCTGCCCAGTAACCTTAAAACTAAGGCTACCCCTAACCTTAATGCTATCCTATACCGTAAGCCTAACCCTAACCCTAACCGTAACCCTAAACTTTACAGTTACCCTAACAATATTCCTAAACCCAACCCTAACTCTAACCCTAACCTCTACCGTAACCCTAAACCTAACCCTAACCATAACCTGTACCATAACCCTAATCCTAACCCTAACCCTAAACCTAACCTGTACCGTAACCCTAAACCTAACTCTACCAGTAACTCTAACCTTAACTCTAACCTGTACCGTAACCCATCCCTAACTCTAACCCTAACCTTAATGCTATCCTACACCATAAACCAAACCGTAACCCTAACCGTAACCCCTACCTGTACCATCCCCCTAATGTAACCCTAAACCCACCCTAACCCTAACACTAACAACTTCCGTAACCCTAAACATAACCCTAATCCTAAACTTAACACTAAACTGTACCATAACTCTAACCCCACCCCTAAATCTAACCCTAACCTGTACTGTAACCCTAACCCTAACCCTAACCCTAACTGGTACCGTAACCCTAAACCTAACCCTAAACTTAAACCTAACTGGTACCGTACCCTAACCATAACCCTAAAGGTAACCCTAACCTTATTCCTAACCTGTACCGTAACCCTAACCCTACCCCTAAACCTAACCCTAACCTAACCGTAAACCTAACCCTAACCCTAACCATAACATGTACTGTAAACCTAACCCTAACCAAACAGTAAAACTATCCGGTACTGTAACCCTAACCCTAACACTAACAGTAACCCTAACCCTAACCCTAACCTGTATCGTAAACCTAAACCTAACCCTACCCCTAAACTTAATGCTATCCTATACCGTACGCTTATCCCTAACCCTAACCGTCACCCTAACCGGTACCATTACCCTAACCGTAACCCTAAACCCAACCCTAACCGTAACCCTAACCACTACCATAACTTTAACCCTAACCCTAACCCTAAACTTAACCCTAAACTGTACCATCACCCTAACTCTAACGCTAACCCTAAACCTAACCATAGCCTCTACCGTAACCCTAACCCTAACAGTAACCCTAACCTTAACCATAACCTGTACCATAACCATAACCCTACCCCTAAAACTAACCCTAACCTGTACTGTAACCCAAACCATAACCATAACCCTAACCGTAACGCTATCCTGTACCGTTACCCTAACTGTAACCCTAAACCCAACCCTTACTCTAACCCTAACCACTACCGTAAACCTAACCCTAACCCTAAACTTAACCCTCAACTGTACTGTAAACCTAACCCTAAAGCTAACCGTAAACCTCACCCTAACATGTACCATAACCCTAACCAAACACTAAACCTAAACCTAACCCTAACTTGTACCGTAACCCTAAGCATAATCCTAACACTACCCTGTACGGTAACCCTAACCCTAAACCTAACCTGTACTGTAACACTAACCCTAAACGTAACCCTAACTCTAAACCTAACCTGTACCCTAACCCTAACTCTATATCTAACCTCTTTGGCAAACATAACCCTAATCCTAATCCTAACACTAATCCTACACCTAACCTGTACCATAACACTAACCCGAAACCTAACCTGTACTGCAACCCTAAACCTAGACCTAACCCTAACCCTAAACTGTAACGAAACCCTAACCCTAACTCTAAACCTAACCTGTACCGTAACCCTAAACCTAACCCTAAGCTGTACCGTAACCCTAACTCTAACACTCACCATAACCTGTACAGTAACCCTAACCCTAACCCTACCTGTAACAACAAACCCACACCTGTACGGCAACCCTAATCCTAACCCTAACTCTAACCCTAAACGTAACCCATTCCTGTACCGTAACACTAACCCTAACCCTAAACATAACCTGTACCTTAACTCTAACTCGAACCCTAAACTGTACCCTAACCCTAACCCTAAACCTACCCAGTACCGTAACCCTAACCCTCACACTAACCCTAACCTGTACAATAACCCTAACCCTCACCTTAACCCTAAATCTAAACCTAACCTGTCCCCTAACCCTAACACTAACCCTAACCTCTAGGGCAAACCTAAACCTAACCCTAACACTAACCCTAACCCTAACCTGTACCGTAACACTAACCCTAACCATAAACCTAAAACTTACCCTAAACCTAACCTTAACGCTAACCCTAACCATAACCCAAATCCTAACCGTAACCGTAACCCTAACCTGTACCGTAACCCTAACCCTAACACTAACACTAACTATGAACCTAACCTGTACCCTAACCCTAACCCTAACCCTAAACTCTAAGGCAAACCTAACCTTACCTTAGCCCTAACCCTAAACCTAACACTAACACTAACACTAACCTGTACCGTAACCCTAACCCTAACACTAACACTAACCCTAATTGTACCGTAACCCTAAAACTAACCATAAACCTAACCCTACACTCTGCCATATCCCTTACCCTAACCCTAACAGTAACCCTAACCTTAACCCTAACCTGTACCGTAACCCTAACCCTACCTCTAAACCTACCCTAAACTGTACCTTAACCCTAAACCTAACCCTAACCCTAACCCTAACCTGTACCGTAACCCTAAACCTAACCCTAACCCTAAACATAACCGGTAACGTAACCCTAACCCTAACAGTAACCCTAACCTAACCCTAACCTGTACCGTAACACTAACCCTACCGCTAAACCTCTCCCTAACCTGTTCCAAAACCCTAACCCTAACCCTAACCCTAACCATAACCATAACCTGTGCCGTAACCCTATACCTAACCCTAACCCTAAAACTTCTGCAACCTATACACTAACCCTAAACATAAACCTAACCGTAACCATAACTTGTACCGTAACCCGAACCCTACCACTAAACCTAACCCTGACCTGTACTGTAACCCTAACCGCAAACCTAACCCTAACCTTAATGCTATCCTATAAAATAACCCTAACACTAATCCTAACCCTAACCTGTACCGTTACCCTAACCGTAACCCTAAATCCAACCCTAAACCTACCGATAACCACTACCGTAACCCTAACCCTAAACCTAACCCTAACTGTAAACTTAACCCTATACTGTACCGTACCTAAACCTAACGCTAACCCTAAACGTAACACTAACCTGTACCGTAACCCTAACCCTAACTCTAACCCTATTCCTAACCCTAACGTGTATCGTAACAAAAACATAATCCTAAACCTACCCTGTACAGTAAACCTAACCCTAACCCTAAACCTAAACCTAACCCTAAACTTTACCGTAAAACTAACCTGTAACCTAACCCTAACCCTAAACCTAACCCTAACATTTACCATTAAACTAACATGTACCCTATCCCTAACTCTAAATCTAACCTCTATGGCAAACATAACCGTAATCCAAATCCTAACACTAACCCTAATCCTAACCTCTATCCTAACCCTAACCCTAACCCTAACCCTATCCCTAACCCTAACCCTAACCCTAACCTAAACTGTACAATAACCCTAACCATACCCTAAACATAAACCCAACCTGTACCGTAACCCTCACTCTAAACCTAATCCTAACCCTAACCCTAAACATAACCCTAAACAGTACCATAACCCTAATCCTTACCCTCACCCTAACCTGTCCGTAACCCTAAAACTAACCCTAACCCTTCAGGTTAATCATAAACCACAACTGTACGGCAACCCTAAACCTAACCCTAAACCAAACTGTAACACTTACCTGTACCGTAACACTAAACCTAACCCTAAACCTAACAAGTACCGTAACCCTAACCCTAACCCTATCCCTAACCCTAAACCTAACCTGTACTGTAACACTAAACCTAACCCTAACCCTAACCTAAACTGTACCGAAACCCTAACCCTAACCCTAACCCAAAACCTAACCTGTACGGTAACCCAAACAATAAACCTAACCCTGAACTGTATGGTAACCCTAAACCTAACCCACCCTAACCTGTACCGCAACCCTAACCCTAACCCTAACCCTGACACTAATCTGTACGGTAACCCTAACCCTAAAGCGAAACCTAACCCTAACCCTAAACCGTACCATAACCATAACCCTAAACCTAATCTTACCCTGAACTTTAACCCTTACCCTAACCCCAACCCTACCCGTAACCATAAATCACAATGTACCGCAACCCTAACCGTAACCCTACCCTAATCGTAACCCTTACCTGTACCGAAACACTAAACCTAACCCTAAACCTAACCTGTACGGTAACCTTAACACTAACCCTAACCCTAAACCTAACCTAACCTAACCGGAAGCCTAACCATAACCCTAACCCTAACCCTAACCCTAAATCTAACCTGTATGGTAACCCTAACCCTAACTCTAAACCTAAACGTGAGCGGTACCGTAACCCTAACCCTAAGCCTAACCCTAACCCTAACACTAACCCTAACCTGTACCTCAACCCTAACCGTAACCCTAACCCTAAACTAACCCGTACGATAACCCTAACCCTTACCCTAACCCTAACCTGTACTGTAACCGTAACCCTAACCCTAAGCCTAACCTGCATCGCAACCCTTACTCTAACCCTTACACTAACCCTAACCCTGACACTAATCTCTACGGTAACCCTAACCCTTAACCTAACCCTAACCCTAATCCGTACCATAACCATAACCCTAAACGTAACCTTACCCTGAACCGTAAACCTTACCCTACCCCAATCCTACCCATAACCCTAAACCACAAATGTACCGCAACCCTAACCGTAACCCTAACCGTAACTCTACCCTAACCGTAACCCTTACCTGTACCGTAACACTAAACCTAACCCTAAAACTAACCTGTACTGTAACCCTAAACTTAACCCTAAACCTAACCTGTACTGTAACCCTTACCCTGACACTAATCCTAAACTTAACCCTATCCTGTACCGTAACCCTAAACCTAACCCTAACCCTAACCCTAACTGTAACGTGTATGGTAACACTAACCCTAACACTAACCCTAAACCTCACTTGTACCATAATCCTAACCCTAAACCTAACCCTAACCGTTACCTAACCTGTACCATAACCCTAAACCTAACCCTAACCCTAATGTTAACCTATCCCGAAACCCTAACCCTAAACCTAACGATATCCATAACTTGTACCATAACTCTAACCCTAACCCTAAACCTAACCTTAACCCTAACCTGTACCGTAACCCTAACCCAACCCTAAACCTGACCTGTACCGTAACCCTAACCCAACCCTAAACCTAACCATAACATGTACCGTAACCCTTACACTTACCCTGACCAAAACACTAACCCTAACCTGTACCGTAACCCTAACCCTAACCCTAAATCTAATGCTAAGCTGTATCGAAACCCTAAACCTAACGCTAACCTTAACCTGTACATCAACTCTAACCGTAACCCGAACCCTAAACCTAAAATGTACAGTAACCCTAACCCTAAATCAATCCCTAACCTGTACGGTAACAATAACCCTAACCCTAACCCTAACCTGTACCGCAACCCTAACTCTAACCCTAACCCTAAACCTGACACTAAACTGTACGGTAACCCTAACCATAACCCTAACCCTAACTCTAACCCTCACCCTCACCCTAACCCGTACCGTAACCATAACCATAAACCTAACCTTAACCTGAACAGTAACACTTATCCTAAACACAACCCTGCCTGTAAGCCTAAACAACAACTGTACCGCAACCATAACAGTAACCCTAACCGTAACCCTACCCTAACCATAATCCTTACCTGTATCGTAACACTAAACCTAACCCTAAACCTAACCTGTACCGTAACCCTAACCCTAACCCTAAACCTAAGCCTAACCCTAACCCTAACCTCTACCGTAACCCTAACACTAACCCTAAACCTAACCCTAAACCTAACCTGTACTGTAACCCTAAACCTAACCCTAACCTGTACCATAACCCTAAACCTAACCCTAACCCTAACGGTAACCCTAACCGGTACCGTAACCCTAACCCTCACCATAACCCTAACCTGTACCGTAACCCTAAACCTAACACTAACCCTAAACCTAAACCTAAGCCTAACCTGTACCGTAACCCTAACACAAATCCTAACACTTACACTAACCGTAACCCTAATCTGTACCATAACCCTAACCCCAACCCTAACGCTACTCCTAACCCTAACACTAACCTGCACTGTAACCCTAAACCTAACATTCAACCTAACCCTAACCTGTACCATAACCCTAACCCTATCCCTAAGCCTAACCGTAACCCTAACCCAAACCTGTACCGTAACCCTAACCCCAACACTAACCTAACGCTATCCTGTACCGTAACCCTAACCCTACCCTATCCCTAACCCTAACGTGTACCGTAATCCTAACCCTAATCCTAACCCTAACCCTAAACCTATCCTGTACCGTAATCCTATCCCTAAACCTAACCCTAACCCTTACCTATACCGTAACCGTACCCTAACCCTTACCCTAACCCTAACATGTACCGTATCACTTACCCTAAACCTTTCCCTAACGCTAGCCCTAACCCTAACCTGTACCATAACCCTGACCCTAACCATAACCATAACCTAGCCTGTAGCATAAGCCTAACACTAACCCTAACCGTAAAAATAACCAGTACCATAACCCTAAACCTAACCATAAACCTAAACCTAACCCGAACCCGAACCCTCAGCCTAACCTGTACCATAACTCTAACCCTAACCCTAACCTGTACTGTAACCTTAACCCTAATCCTAACCCTAAACTATACTGTAATCCTAACCCTAACACTAACACTAACCGTAACCCTAAACTTAACATGAACCGTAACTCTAACCCTAACCCTGTCCCTAACCCTAACCAATACCGTAACCCTAACCCTAACCCTAAACCGAACCTGTAGCATAAGCCTAACCCTTACCCTAACCCTAACCATAAAAATAACCCATTCCGTAACCCTAAGTCTAACCCTAAACCTAACACTAACCCTAACCCTAACCAGTACCGTAACCCTAACCCTAAACCTAACCCTAACCCTAACCTGTACTGTAACTCTAACCCTAACCCTAACCTGTACCGTAACTCTTACCTTTACCCTAACCCTTTCCCTAACCCTAACCCTAACCCTAACCCTAACTCTAACGTGTACCGTAACCCTAACCTAACCCTAAACCTAAACGTACCTGTAGCATAAGCCTAACCCTAAACCTAACCGTCAACCTAACCTGTAGCATAAGCCTAACCCTAACCCTAACCCTAATTGTAAATATAACCTGTACTGTACCCCTAACCCTAACCCTAAACCAAACCCTTACCCTAACCCTAACCACTACCGTAACCGTAACCCTAACCCTAACACTAAGCCTAACCTGTACTGTAAATCTAACCCTAACCCTAACCCTAACCGTAACCCTAACCGTATCCTGTACCATAACCCTACCCCTTACTCTAACCCTAACATGTACCGTAACCCTAACCCTAACCCTAAACCTAACGTGTACCGTAACCCTAAACCTAACCCTAATCCTAAACCTACCTGTAGCGTAAGCCTAACCCTAAACCTAACCCTCAACCTAACCTGTAGCATAAGTCTAACCCTAACCCTAACCTAATCGTAAATATAACCTGTACCGTAACCCTCACCCTAACCCTAAACCTAACCCTAATCCTAACCCTAACCACTTCCGTAACCCTAACCCTAACCCTAACCCTCACCCTAAACTTAACCTGTACCGTAACCCTAACCTTAAACCTAACCCTAAACCTCACCTGTACCGTAACCCTAACCCTAATCCCAACTTGTACCATGAACCTAACCCTAACCCTAACCCTAAACCAAACCCTAACCATAACCTGTACCCTAACCCTAACCCTAACCCTAACATGTACCAAAACCCTAACCCTAACTCTAAACCTAACCTTTACCATAACCCTAACTCCTACCCAAACCTGTACCGTAACCCTGACCCTAACCCTAACCTAACCTGTAGTGTAAACCTAACCCTAAACCTCAACCTAACCCTAACCCTATCCCTAACCCTAACCCTAACCTGTACCGTAACACTAACCTAACCCTATCCCTATCCCTAACCCTAACCTGTCGTAACCCTAACCCTAACCCTAACCCTAAACCTAACTTGTAGTATCAGCCTAACCCTAATTCTAAACCTAACTCAAACCCTAACCGTAAAAATAACCTGTACCATACCCTAACCCTAACCCTAAACCTAACCGTAACCCTTACCCGAAATCTAACATTATCTCTAACCAGAACCCTAAACCTTACCCGTTCCATAACCATAACCCTGACTCTAACCCTACACTAACCCTAACAATAACTGTAACCCTTACCCGTACACTAACCCTAACACTAACCCTAACCCTAACCCTTACCCTAACCCTCACCCTAACCCTAACCTTAACCTTAACCATACCTTAACCCTAACCAAACCCTAACCTTAACTGTGTAACCGTAACCATTCCCCGAAAACTAACCATCACCCTAAACCTAACCCTTAACCTAACCCTAACCCTAACCCGTACTGTAACCCTAACACTAAACCTAACCCTAACCCTAACCTTAACTCTTTCCCATACCCTAAACTTAACCCTAACCCTAACCGTAACTATTACCCGTGTCCTAACTCTAACATTAACCCTAACCATTACCCGTAACCTAACCCTAACCCTAACACTTACCCGAAACCTAATCCTAAACCTAAACTTAACCATAGCCCTAACCGTAACCCTTACTCGTAACCTAGACCTAAACCTAAACCTAACCCTAACCCTTACCCTAACACTAACCCAAACGCGTCCCGAACCCTAATCCTAACCCTAACCCTTACCCGAACCCTAACCCTTACCGCAACCCTTACCCTAACCCTTACCCCAACACTAAACCTAACCCTTACCCTAACCGTAACCCGCACCGAAACCCTAACCCGAACCCTAACACTAACCCTAACCCTAAACCAAAACCTAACCCTAACCTGTACTGTAACCCTTACCCGTACCCTAACACTAACCCTAAACCTAACCCTAATCCTAAACCGAAACCTAACCCTAACCTTTCAGTAACACTTACCATAACCCTAACCTGAACCCTAAGCCTAACCCTAACCCTAACCCTAAACCTAAACCGCAACCTAACCCTAACCCTTACGGTAAACCTTATCCGTACCCTAACCCTAACCCTAAACCTAACCCTAAACCTAACCCGAACCCTAAACCTAAACCTAACCTTAACCCTAACCCTAAAGCAAAACCTAACCCTAACCCTTACCATTAACCTTACCCGTAACCTAAATCTAACCCTAACCCTAACCCTAACCGTAAACCGAAACCTTTCACCAAACCTTAACGTAACCCTTACCCTAAACCAACCCGAATCCTCACCCTAAACCTAACCCTAAATCTAACGCGAAACCTTCACGTGAACATATCCCTAACCCTTAACATAACCTTTACCCAGGCCTAACCCTAAACCAAAACCTTAACCTAACACTAACCATAACCATTACCCTAACCCTAAACCGAACCCTCAACCTAAACCGAACCTTAACCCTAACACTAAACCGAAACCTGACCTACTCTTACCGTAATCCTTACCCTAACCCTAACCCGAACCCTAACCCTAAGCCGAAACCTAACCCTAACCCTTACCGTAACCCTTACCCGTACCCTAACCCTAACCCTTACCATAACCATAACCCTAAACCGAAACCTACCTTAACCCTTAAGGTAAACCTTACCCTAACCCTAACCCAAACCGTAACACTAACCCTAACCATAACCCTAACCATAAACCGGAACCTAACGCTAACACTAACCATAACCCAAAACCTAACCCAAACCCTAAACCAAAACCTAACCCTAAGATTTACCGTATCCCTTACCCGTACCCTAACCCTAACCTTAACCCTAAACTTAAACCGATACCTAACCCAAACCCTAACCCTGGGATCCCTGAGTGGCGCAGCGGTTTGGCGCCTGCCTTAGGCCCAGGAGGCGATCCTGAAGACCCGGGATCGAAACCCACGGCGGGCTCCCACAGCATGGAGCCTGCTTCTCCCTCTGTCTATGTCTCTGCCTCTCTCTCTCTCTCTCTGTGACTATCATAAAAGACCCTAACCCTAAGCCTAACCCTAACCCTAAACCGTACATTAACCCGAAACCTAAACCTGACCCTTACCCTAACCCTAACCTATACCGTTACCCTAAGGCTAACCCTTACCCGAACCCTTAAATGGAACCTAACCCTTCCCCTAACCCTAACTCTAACCCTATCTCTAACCCAAACCCTAAACCTAAACCTAAAACTGACCGTTTAACCCTAATTCTAACACTAACCCTAACCCGAAACGGAAACCGAAACCTAACCCTAAACCGAACCCTAAACAGAACACTAACCCTACCCTTACCCAAACCCTAACCCTAACCCTATCTGTACCGTAAACCGTAACCTAACAATAACCCTAACCCTATATCGAACCTAAACCGAAGCCTAACCCTAAACCGAAACCTAACCCTAACCCATACCGTAACCCTACCCGTACCCTAACACTAACCCTAACCCTAAACCGAAACCTAACCATAACCCTAACCCTAACCCTAACCTAAACCGGAGCCTGACCCTAACCCTAACCCTAAACTGAAACATAACCCTAACCCTAACACTAACGCTAAACCGAAACCTAACCCTAACACTACCCCTAAACCTAACCCTAAACCTAAACCGAAACCTAACCCTAACACTAACCTTAAACCTAACCCTAAACCTAAACCGAAACCGAAACCGAAACCTAACCCTAACTCTAACCCATAACCTAACCTTAAAACTAACACTAACCCTACCCTGTAACATAGCCCTAACCATAACCCTAACCCTAAAGGAAAACCTAACCATAACCCTAACCCGAAACCTAACCCTATCCCTAACCCTAACCCTAAACCGAAACCTAACCCTAACCCATAACGTAACCCTTACTCTTACCCTAAACCTCACCCTAACACAAACCCTAAACCGAAACCTAACCGTAACCCTAAACCGGAACCTAAACCTAACCCTAACGCTAACCGTAAACCAGAACCTAACCCAAACGCTAAACCTAACCCTAA
Source organism: Otocyon megalotis megalotis (assembly GCA_017311455.1). Classification (NCBI taxonomy): domain Eukaryota; kingdom Metazoa; phylum Chordata; class Mammalia; order Carnivora; family Canidae; genus Otocyon; species Otocyon megalotis. Next base: position 3,043 of record JAEUCK010005630.1, on the reverse strand, counting down.
CCCTAAACCGAAACCTTACCCTAACACTTACCGAATCCCGTACCCGTATCCTAACCCTAACCCTAAACCGAAACCTAACCCTAAACCTAACACTCACCCTAACCCTAAACCGAAACCTAACCCTAAACCTAACCCTCACCCTAACCATAAACCGAAACCCAACCCTATCCCTAACCCTAAACCTCAACCGGAACCTAACCATAACCCTAAGTCTAACCGTAACCCTAAACCTAATGCTGACCGTGATCCTAACCCGAAACATAACCCTAACCCTGACCCTGACACTTACCAAGCCCTATCCCTAAAACTAACCCTACACCGAAACCTGACCCTGACCCATACCATAACTCTTACCCGTACCCTAACGCTAGCCCTAACCCGAACCCGAACCCTAAACCGAAACCTAACCCTAACCCTCACCGGTAACCTAACACTAAACCTAACCCTAACCCTAAACCGAAACCCAAACCTAACACTGAACTTTACCGTAACCCTTACCCGTACCCTAACCCTAACCCTAACCCTATACTGAAACCTAACCCTAACCCTAACCCTAACTCTAAACCTAAACCTAAACCGTACCCTACCCCTAACCCTAAACCTGACCCTTACTCTAACCCGAACCCAGACTATTACCGTAACCCTAACCCTAACCCTAAAACGGAACCTAACCCTTCCCCTAACCCTAAACCTAACCATAAACCGGAACATAACCCTAACACGAACCCTAACCCTAACCCTAAAACAAAACCCAACACTAACCCTAACCCTTACCCTAACCCCAAACCTTATCCTAACCGTAACCCTTACCCGAACCCTTACCCTAACCCGAACCATAACCCTAACCCTAACGCTAAACCTAACCCAAACCCTAACCCGAACCCTAACCCTAACCCGAACCCTTACCCGAACACTAACCCTAATCCTAACCCTAAACCTAAACCGTAACCTAACACTAACCCTAACCATAACCCGAACCCTAACCCTAAACCTAAACCTAAACCTACCCCTAACACTAACCCTAACCTAACCCTAACCCTAACCATAACCCATAAACTAACCCTAACCCTAAGCCTAACCCTTAACCGAAACCAAACCCTAACCCATACCGTAAACCTTAACCGTACCCTGACACTAACACTAACCCTACACCGAAACTTAACCCTAACCCTAACCCTAACCTAAACCGGAACCTAACTCTAACCCTAACCCTAAACCGAAACCTAACCCTAACCCTAACACTAACCCTACATCGAAACTTAACCCTAACCCGAAACCTAAACGTAAACCGAAACCTAAACCTAGCCCTAACACTAACCATATATCAAAACCTAACCATAACACTAACCCTAACCCTAAACCTAAACCTAAACAGAAACCTAACCCTAACCCTAACCCTACCCTAACCCTAAACCTAACCGTAACCCGTAACCTAACTTAAACCTAACACTATCCCTAATCCGTAACCTAGCCCTAACCCTAACCGTAACACTAAAAGAAAACCTAACCATAACCCTAAACCGTAACCTAACCCTATCCCAAACCCTAACCCTAACTATAAACCGAAACCTAACCCTAACCCATAATGTAACCCTTACACTTACCCTAACCCTCACCCTAACGCTAACTCGAAACCGAAATCTAACCCTAACCCTAAACCGGAACCTAAACCTAACCCTAACGCTAACCGTAAACTGGAATCTAACCCTAACCCTAACCCTAACCCTAACCATAACCATAAACCGAAACCTAACCCTAACACTTACCGTATCCCTTACCCGTATCCTAACATTAACCCTAACCCTAACCATAAACCGAAACCTAAACCTAACCCTAACCCTAGCCCTAAACCAAAACTTAACCCTACCCCTAACCATAACACTAACCCTAACCCTAATCCGGAACCTAAACATAACCCTAACCCTAACCCTATCCAAAACCTAACCCTACCCGTAACCATAACACTAACCCTAACCCTAATCCGGAACCTAAACATAACCCTAAGCCTAAACCTAACCCTAACCTTAACCCTTACCGTAACCTTAACCCTAACCCTAACCCTAAAATGAAACTTATCCCTAATTCTAACCCTAACCCTAACCCTAACCCTGACGCTGACACTTACCCGAACCCTAACCCTAAACCCAACCCTAAACTGAAACCTGACCCTAACCCTTACCGTAACACTTACCTGTACCCTAACGCTAACCCTAACCCTAACCCTAAACCGAAACCTAAACCTAACCCTAACCGGTAAACTAACACTAACCCTAACCCTAACCCTAAACCGAAGATGAAACCTAACCCTAAACTTTCTGTAACCCTTACCCGTGCCCTAACCCTAACCCTAACCCTAACCCTAAACCAAAACCTAAAACTCACCCTCACCCTAAAGCTATCCCTAAACCGAAACCGAAACCTAAACCTTACCATAACCATAACCCTTACCCGTAACCTAACCCTAACCCTAACACTAAACTGAAACCTACCCCTAACCCTAACCCTAACCCTAAACCTAACCGTAAATAGGAACATAACCCTAACCCTAACCCTAACTGTAAACCGGAACCTAACCCTAACACTTACCCTAACCATAAACCGTAACCTAACCCTAACCCTAAACCGAAAACTAACCCTAAGCCATACCGTAACCCTTACCCGTACCCTAACCCTAACCCTAACCCTAAACCTTACCCTAAACTGAAATTTAACTCTAAAACTAAACCTAACCCTAACCGTAACAGTAACCCTAACCCGTAACCTAACCCTAACCCAAACCCTAAACCGAAACCTAACCGTAACCCTTACCGTAACCCTTACCCGTACCCTACCCTAAACCTAACACTAACCATACCGTAAACTTAACCTAAATCTGACCCTTTTACCCTAACCCTAACACTAACCCTAACCCGAACCCGAACCCAATACATAACCCTAAACCGAACCCTAACCAAAACCCTACACCTAACCCTTACCCGAAACCTAAACCTAAACCAATCTCTACCCTAAACCGTACCCTAACCCTAACCCTATCCCTAACCCT